>KZ062480.1:66411-146136 GCA_002091835.1 Anopheles maculatus | reverse complement strand
ACGAACGGCGACGACGATGGCGACAAGCGACGGCAGCGACGGTGACGAACACTTGATTTTTTTTTATTCAAGAAGGACCGAAAGGAACGTGACGTAATTGTCAAAGCTACCCAGCTACCAAATTCCAAACACACCGTCATTAGGGTGTGTTCTGCTGCTCCTTGCGCTAATTGATATTTAATTTGTTTGTGTTAAATATTTCTATAACGATTGTGAAGTGGATTTTGATTGTTTTGTGTGATGCAAATGGTATTTATGTAATGAAGAACGGTTTTGAACTATAAACTTTTTTACATTTGTAGTTAATAAACCGATAGGGAATAGTGTAAATTTAACCAGATTTAACAAGCAAATGCGCCTCTATCACAATTAAAAAGTGAAAAAGAAATCAAACAAAATCGCAGAAAAAACTACTTTGCCACAACATCACAATTGCCCGACCCGCGCATTCAAGATGGCGAATCAGAAGTTTGCCATAATCCAACCTGCTATAAAACGAACCTTTTGCAACGGAATGTCAACAGCGGTATCAAAACAAAAACGCGAAAAACCATGAGCTAAATTCAAAACAACAAAAGTGAACGCGCGCGCAATCGCAATATTTTTCGTTCGTTTTAGCAGATAAATATTCAGTTAGCTAGTGGTTGATAATTTGACCTTTCGGTAAGTGGACACTGTTAATCGCTCAATAAACGCGTTTTTTTTATTGGGGCAGTACGTTAAACCGCTATCGTCGCCACGGTGCGGTGTGTTTGTGTTTCCGTTTAGCGTACAGTTGGTGGTTCTGCTGTTACTAGGGGAGCACTGCCTTGGGGGTTTGTTTTTATTACATTACCGGCACACTGTATTGCAAAGTAAGAGCGTAGACGAGCGGTGCTCGATAGTTTTTGTAATGCGGATGAAGGTTAATCACTTTCATTGCACTTTTTTTCTGTTTGATTTGATTTATTGTCACACCTTTTTCCCGCACCGGAAACTGTACTCACCGATGGGTCGGAGATGACCTTTACAAATCTTCCGATGCGCAGGAAGCTGTACTTCGATGAACTTCCGATTCCGGGTGTAGTAATTGCGCCCGAAGCACCACCCACTCGGCACGGCTCACGGTGATGAAGTGAGAATTTATCAGCCCGTTCACCGTTTAGCTAAATTTATCATCACTTGACGACGATTCCTGTCAGTGACAATATGTTGGAATGGACCGGTTTTTTTTTTTCTTCGCTGACGCACATGCCTAGAACGATGATAGGATGGGACGATGGGTGATGTTATATTCGCGCATACGGCGAGTCTGTTTCCATCCAGAGCGTTACATTTTCTTTTCGGTAATGTTTTGCCCCATTACGCACCATCGGGTCTCGTTACATATCCACTTTAAGACGAGAGGAAATTTAGCTTCGAGAGATTCTTATTCATATCGTTGATTGATGATAGATTATGGTGACGAAAAAATATACGAAGAGAGAGAAGCTTACAACTGCTCGAAATGAACAATATCATCAGTGTTCTGTGAATTGGATGGCAAAACGATTTGGTTGTTGTTTGGCGGTATTTTGGATCCTTTACAGTGGAAGCCTTCGCAGGGGTAGATTTTGTTTGCTTCGTTTTGTAGTTACTTTAAAACTTTGACGATTGTTTCTGTGGACACAAAAAGATGTGTATTTAAAGAGAGAAACCATTACAATACGTTGAAGCGTGTTGTCTAGAGACATTTCTTAAATAAAATACAGCTTCGAACTGTTTGCTTCAAGTGCTAATACATTTTAAATCGCCGAACAGGCACCAATTTTTCACATACTTAGTAGGGGTACCTTCGGCTCGGGATGGTTCGATGCCGGAAAATACTTGCGTCAGTCCTGTATTCTTACGAGACGCACTAAACATCCCTTACCAGCTGATTGACGTTATCTTTGCCAGCCAACCAGCCAGACAAGAAAACAGTCGGTTGCAAAACTCTCACACAGGTCGCACGGCAGCATATATTCTAATGAAGATATAATCTTTCCCTGTTGACAGTATCGTATCACACAGCACGGCCTGATGATGTCGTTACTGGTTAGCTTGTCTATCGCTTATTAAAGCCGGGTGAACATAATAATGATGATGAAGCGAAAAATTGAAGAATCTGAACCTGTCGAAGGCGTGGGAAGCAAAGCACACATCCTTAAAGAAGGAGAATATCATCATCCTTTCTTTTCTGTGTGTGCGCCTTGATTCTCTTTCGTCGAGGGATTTTTCTGAGAGATAATCTTGCTATTTCGTTACATTTAAGGATAGACCAGCTGGCTTGGGTAACAAACATCTTCCTATCTTGCTTAACGGGTTGCCATTTTCTCGAATGTATTCTTTTCTTGCACGGGAACCGGTGAAGCACCATATTATCGGCTCGTTAAGAACAAAAGAAGAACAAACTACCATGCAAAAGTTTATCACACGCGCGTGTGTGTGTGTGTGTTTGTGTGGTTGAAGATTTGCACCCGTGGGACAATCGGTAGGGTGTGGGTTAAGGGTTGTTTGAATGGTTGTTGGTGTATTTTTGCTTGTTGTCCAAAGAGAGCCTTTCGCCGAAAGAGAATCCACTTCATGCTGGTAAGGTATTGCCCCCAGAGTCTTAACAACTAAATAATTATTTAACTTTTCCATCAGATAAATGTTTACTCTATGGGTTGCTAGAAAGTTTTAGTTTAAAAAAATGTCCCTTTTGTGGTAATGAGGTAAACAAGTACGCTTGAATATAAAATAAGCCTCTAAAAGATTGTTTTAGGGTAATAAATATTAAATTAGTTCTGTTTTGTTACCTTTACACAAACAATCATTTACGCTATGATATGTTTGTAATGATTGTTCACATGCCGTAATGATTTTTACTTATTGCCTTACGATCAATAAGCCGATGTGCGGTTGTATCTCTTATCTCGATACACACAACAAACGACACACGCAGCCCCCTTGTGCTGGTAGGATTTATTTATGTCGGGGTATTTTTTTTTTCTAATCAACCAAAAATATACCCGCCAAACGTTAACCGCACCGGAAAATGAGAAACCGCATGTGAAACGATTCATCTGCCACGCGGTTTTCGCTACTCATTTGGATTATGGAACGTGCAAATATTTCGATAAGACACTCACCGATTTGGGCATGATCGATTTGCATCATAATACCATACCGTGTGTGCATCTAAATTACAAGTTCGTGACTAAACGAAAATGGTTGCTCCCAAACACCATAAAACCGTTTTTCGCATCGCGCGTTCTTTAAGTATCCACGCCACGAGCAAGATAGAGAGTAAATTCTTCTCTACTTTTGCTACTCCCCCTTCGAAAAACATTCCGAACGCAGTGCTGAACTATCCGAAATGTGGGTAAAACATTAAGGTCAAAGCATCCACCCAGCATCGTAATTATGGCCCTTCCCGCTACAATCCATATGGTTCTGTATCGATCACAATGTAAACGGAATGTTCGTCTTGTCGTCGTGTACGCGGTAAAATAAAACGATAGAATGCGATGCGAATTTGTCCCCACGATCCGGTGGTTATTGCGAATCCACACAAACGCAATGCATCCGTCTGCGGCAGGAAAACTTGGAGGAAGGGCTCTAGCGTCTTGTTGCTGCCATTCGTACGGATTTAGCGTCATCGATCCTGGTGGAAATGTGAGCTGGAAAATAAATTGAATTTTACATCCCGCTTCGTGTGTTTTCTATCTGCACTCCCGGATGTGTTAGGGTGTTTCAAGCGACGCTTATTTTGCGACATGAGCTTCCTTTTTTTGTTGGCCCATATGTTTTACCACGGTGGTAAATTTATCGTACAAACGTTTTGGGAAAACGAACTTCAAACTGAAAACGTGTTTCGTTAAATCATCGAATAAAATTTGATTTTCTCTTCTTCTTCTTTCGTGGCCTACTCCTAGGGAGCACGTCGAATAGACAAGGCCTAGTGTCCAATCCGTTTCCAGGAAACTCGGTCCATAGCTGCACTCCTCCATCCCCGGCTGCATCCGATATCCCTCAGGCCTGACTCCACTTGATCCAGCCAACGAGCTCGCTGTGCTCCTCTACGCCTCGTGCCGAACGGGTCGCTGACGAGCACTTTCCTGGCATGGCATGAGTCCGGCATCCTCATCACGTGACCCAACCAGCGTATCCTTCCGGCTTTAGCAACCGTCAGGATGTCTGCATCGTCAAACAGCTCAGCTAGCTCGTGGTTCATTCTCCTTCTCCACACACTCTGCTCGCACACACCGCCAAAGATAGTCCGTAGCACCCGCCGTTCGAAAATGGCGAGTGCATTGGCGTCCTCCGCCAGCATAGTCCAGGACTCGTGCCCGTAGAGGACTACCGGCCGTATCAGTGTGCGATATATGGCGCATTTCGTGCGTTGTTGGAGTCTTTTGGATCTCAGCAGTTTGTGGAGTCCGTAGTAGGCACGATTCCCCTGAACAATGCGCCTTCGGATTTCGCTGCTTACGTTGTTGTCCGAAGTTACGATCGTGCCAAGGTAGCAAAACTCCTCTACTACCTCGAGATCGTCGCCGTCAACCAATACTCTGCTTCCGAGTCGTGCTCTATCACGGTCAGAGCCTCCGGCAAGCAGGTAATTTGTCTTCGTCGCATTGATCCTCAATCCAATCCTATCGGCCTCGCGTTTCAGTCGGGTGTACGCTTCGCACACCGCCGCAGATGTTCGCCCGATGATGTCGATGTCATCCGCGAAGCCAAGGAATTGGAGAGACCGGGTGAAAATCGTGCCCCGGATGTCGAAGCCCGCGCTTCGCATGACACCTTCCAGAGCGATGTTGAACAGCAAACAGGAGAGTCCGTCCCCTTGCCTCAGTCCCCTGTGAGATTCGAACGATTCCGACAGCATGTTCGACACTCTCACCTTGCACTGCACACCGTCCATTGTAGCCCTCAACAGCCGTACCAGCTTCCAGATGTTCCATAACTCGGTACGATCTATGGTGTCGTGGGCTGCCTTGAAGTCGATGACCAGGTGGTGTGTGGGGATCTGGTGCTCCCGGCACTTCTGGAGGATCTGCCGTAAAGTGAAGATTTGGTCGATAGAATTTGATTTTATAGTTACATTTACTAAATGATTTGTGCCGTTGAGCTTTAACACTTAGCTCTAATAATCAGTTTTAGAATAATTGGCTAAGGTCAAGAATAATATACAAGTTTGTTGAAAAAATTTGATTGAGCTCAGCTGATGGTCTATTTAATCTACGACGTGTCCATCGACGCAAAGATATATTTTTCAAGCGCCGTGAACTGCTCATTGATCACGCAGAGTAATTTTTACAAGAACATCCTCGTTACAAACAGTTGATACAAAACACAATCAATGGATCGGTAGAGCGCCCTGTGCCATCGCATGAATATTCCTGAAATTCGGTCAATTTTTCTGCAATCTGTAAGTTATAGCAGTGACACGATAGGATACGATGGGTTCAACAAGTTGGTAATAAATCTATTTTTAGTTTAGCACAATATCTCTTTTCTTTTCGCTTGTTTTAGATTATCAACAATTCCAAAAAGCCCTGCAAAGTCTCTGTGTTTGTCTCTAATATTTGACGGTACTAAGTTTTGCGTGTGCGTGTGTGTTTGCTTGCTTGGGTTGCGAAACATGATGTTTGTTTTTGGTCGGTCTCCGTCTGGCACACGGCGAGTTATTAGCATCATTCTTGCGATCCATCAACACCCAACACTAAATCCTACCACAAACGCCCCGTTGGTTCCGGCCGGTTCCGTTCTGGTGCGGTTACGCTTGGCAAGGGGATTTTCGGTGCGGTTTTGTACTGTGTGTGTGTGGATCAAAAGGAAACATTTACACATTACCGTCGTTAATGCCACCGGCAGCACCAGAAGGATCTGTGGATATTGAGGCTAATTTATCTTCTTTTACACGCCCGTCTCCTTGCAGCGACCGTTTTTCACACATCAACGGTATGGTTTGGGACATCCTGTCAGTCTGCGGTTGGCCAGTTGCCGGCAGTGGAGACGATTCACCGAATGCTCCGCCACGTGTCACCCTCATCCAAGAGCAGTCCGGTGTCGATGGTAACTTCCTGCTGGCGATGCTGATGACGAATCATCTGAAGCGAAGTGCGGACAATCACGTGTTACTACTGGCCGCAAATCATAATGCCGCCCACTACACTGCAGCGTGTCATAAGCTAACGTTTAACACCGCATCCGCCATACAGACTGGACATTTGTGTATCGTCGATGTACTATCGGAACTGTACACCAGCTCTGACAGTTTGGGTGGACCCGAACTGTTACAGCTTATCGACGACCGGCTCTCAGAACACCGCAAAAGCAACACACTCGTTATCGTGGACGATCTTACATTCTACAGCACGATGCAGCTGGCAAAAGGAGAAAATGCAGTGATCGATTTTATCGAACAGTTGCTCGAAACAACGACCCACGATCACTTCGTGCTAAAGGTGAACGTTTCCGAATGCTACGAACGGTTGTGCACGTTTCTGATCGATATGGCCGATGTACTCGTCACCCTCGAGCCGCTCCCGTCCGGTAGTTTGCGCGAGCTGGACGGTATCTTAACGGTGTACCGCAAACAACTCTCGTACCCGCTCGTGTCCGCCGTTCGCGAAAAGTCCAAAACGTTGCTTTACAAGGTGCATGACCGAATGGTACGTACCTATGTGCACGGTGAGATAGGAATAAAAAATCTATAAAAATGCCACCGGAACACGCGGGTTTGGCGATGCGCCAAGCGTAATATTTCACTGTGTTGTGTTTGATACCTTCGAACTGTGCGGAAAGAAAATTCATTGCTTCAAAACCAGTATCCCCCGGCTGCAGAGATTCAACACAAACCGAAAATATTACCACAAATGCAACATTTAATGGAAGGTTTCTTCAATTCCTTCATTTCTTACCCATCTTCAATCCTCAACGCACACCGAACCGGCTAGAGGAAGATTTCCGGTAACATTTGTGCTCTGTTGCTGTTGCACGGCGGTAAGGTTTTCTGTTGTACGTGATTCATTTCCATCGCAAGTACGATTCGACGGGAGGATGCTTGTCAGAGAACACCGTGAGGATGGGACAAAAAAAAGGAAATGAATTGCTTTACTTGGTTGCCAAAATAGCTGCACCGTAGCTGGGTGGCGCTTACATTCCACTGTCGTTTTTTTGTGACAAACTTTGACATTGGGCGGAATTTGTTAAAATTTAATGAAGCTAATATTGAGCGCCATCCTGCGGTGCGGTAAAGAAGATGTGAACGAATGAGGTATAGCTACGTTGGAAGACAGTGATGCTGCTCTAATATCGGTACGTGACAGAGTACGGAAGAACCTGTGCAGCACATCTTGCAACTGAATGTCGGCGGGTAAGTAATTACAACTAAATCTTTGATCATAACGTTGTGTACAACATTCTTACAAGTGTGTGCGATTAAATTACAGAAATGTTTACATGTCATTTGCTAATTCTAGGAATTAGAAGACTCAACATGTAACAAGTTAAATGTTTTGTACCTTGTACAAATTTACCCTCAAAACTTTACAACGCAGAAACGAACCGACTGAATCGTGCAAGAAATGCAAGATGTCATGCGTATATGTCACGAGATAACATTTCATTACGGCTTCCGGACACTTCCACGCTCTGGTGTATGATGTCTTCTAGGTACCTAGAGCGCAATTCTTGATACGGAACACCAGGGTAACATAAATGGGCTACCATCGTAAAGTGGGCTAGACCAGCCACTGTAGGGCATAACCTTAAAAGATATGCCCTGACGTGTGTGTGTGTGTGTGCTCGGCGTACTGAGCTGTTTTATTTTCCTTTACGGTCATATTTCATAGCGCCGCCGGTTTGTCTTTTGCCATTGGCCGGTGTTTTTTTTTTGTGCACGTACTGTCATCTTCGCCACACGGGATCGTGTAACGTCCGCAAGCGTTATGGAGCAAACCATTTTCGTGTGCGTTACAGTATGCGCCATTATTCATTCGCATCCATGAACTCTTTCTCGCTTTGCAAAGGTACTCATTGTCACTTTAGGGGTGTGCGTCAATATTATACACTAAATTGGGGGTACCCATACGGATAGGTGAAGTTTCGAATTTATTTATTGCTTGCAATTGAACGCATGTTTTTGACAGCCTTTCGTTAATTAGGACTACAATGTTTGGTACCTTTTGGTTACAAGGACTCTTGTAAGCACGTGTTGGAAGCGAGAGATGTCCTTTACAGAATGTGCATCCCAAAATGTTGGTAAAATTGTTCCGCATACGGCTCAGTTGCAAGCATACGAATCGATCTGACACCCCAATTATATACGAATGCTATCATATAAACTTTATTATTGTTTTAGAAGATATTTATATTCTTGAAATTCAATTGCGTTTGCTTTATGGCAAACTTAACTGCAAAATTCCACACCGTCCCCGATATTGTAAAACTCGTAAATCCCAAAATAGCTTGAACCCGTACACCAATGTTTTTCAAAACCTATGTTTACTCCCGTATCGCATCGTTCGAAACGAAGATAACGAAACGCTCTGCCCTTTCTTCCTCGTTCCGATTTCATTCTGATCCTGCCCAGTACTAAATGGCATCACGATCGTAAATCGCACTAGTGCCGCTAGTCCATTAAATCCCAATACGAAACGGCACAGATTCCACTAGCTTTAACTTAATCCGTGTGGCCTGATTCCAACCCGAAGAGTCCCACCGCCACACGATGGTGGTACGAACGTGGCGGTGTTGCGTAAAAGGGATACATCGTTTCTCCGAACGAGGATAGGAAATAATCATTCAGCCCGATGCTTTACGCACCGTTTTACGATGCACTAATTCCGTCACGCTTTTCTCTCAAGCATCGATTTTCGCTTATCGATCCCCGATCGTAGATGGGAAGCCCTGTGTTGCCGTAATCGTTGTCAGTTAGTTCTTTGGGTCTTCTTCAAAAGTGGGGACCAATTTGTGTCATTCTACCATTTGGCGAGTAGATATTGATTTTTGCCATTCTTTCCCTTTTCCTTCTATTGCGAGTATATTTGTATGAATGAAGCACCACCGAAAGGAACGGTACCATCGTTTGGCAAAAAGGACTACTGGAAGCACTAAATCTTTTTCTCGATTCGTGATATTTCGATTATTTGACTTGGTGAGTTGTCCGGAGAGGGCTTCTTTTTTTGTTGTCCGCCATTTCACGCTCGTACGTAACATTTGTGGCATGGAAGGATGGACCGATAAAGTGGCAGAAAGTGGCTCCATTATTTACTTTTTTGCAAGCATGTGGTTTCAGAGCGCTTGGTCCATGTTTACTGTCGTCCCGTTTGTGTGCCAACTGTGCCAATCCAACTGGTAGGAGTCTGTCCTGTGTGTCTTATCTGACAAGATTAGTGTGATGGTGGTACTTGGTGGGAGTTTGGGTTCGTGTTTTCGCTGGAATCTGTTCTATGTTTCGCGCGGCAGATGCGCTCTCACGTGTGCTCTCGCTTGATTTCGTTTCCAACCCCCAAATCGAATCTTTCGCGGGAAAAGCATATTTCATTCCGCTTTACCACGAAGCCACGGTACAGTAATTTAATCAGGAGATCGGATATTTCCTTTCAATCGTTTCGCAGGAAAGCTCACGAACGCCCTACAATGCACCAAGGGAAATGGCACAAACATCGGCGAACGAAGCCGTATACTCCGGCGGTGTAGTATTTGATTTTAATGGGAAAATAATTTGACAAAGTGATAACGTGACAAAGCGTTTTGCAGGGCAGCCGAGGCAGCCAGGTATTGAAATCCTTATGTTCCACCAGGAACCGCCATTGTTTGCAGATGAACGCGTTCTTGAGATCATTCCTTTTCCCAACAAGTCAATTTGATTTTGACAGGAATTTAACTTACGCATAAAAGTCGCTCAACTTACGACATCGTCCCATCGTTGTCGGTGTTCCGGATCGGAAGCAAAAACACATCTCTACACCCCAATCATCATCCCAATCACGCACCATTCAGGTTTTTGTCTAGCGGTGAGAGAATCATTTATCAATCCGAATGTCATAACACAAAAACGTAAACACATATTAACAACAATGATTAATGATATCACTGTTTGCTTTACTGTATTGTTCGATGCTGTTTATAATATCTATTTTTTCTTGTTACTTACAGATCACGTTAAAGTGCAAATTTTAAAGCAAAAAGTCTACGACCGCCGCCACCACACCGTTGTGTCTCAGCCGTTTTTTTTTTGTTTGTTACGCCAAATGGTTAACATTGTTCGGCAGGAAAAGGCAAATTATAGTAAATTTACGTCCAGCCAATCAAATTGAATTGTTGTAAGAGTTGTGTGTCAGCAAACTGTTCGTTCACTGAACCATTCAACGGGCGCCCACAATGACACGCAATCAATTCCCGGTTGGGTTTTGGGCAGTCGATAGTTTTAGGGGGCACACACACACACGCACAGTGTGTGTATGTGTCCTTGTGTACGAAGATCAGGGCTTTACGGTCTGTGTATAACGATCGAAGGGGAAAAATCATGCACCCGAACCAACATCTTCCACCCGTTGAGCCGGACTGTTTCGGTTAGTTTTTCTTAAAGCGATACCGATTTGTTAGCCACTTGCAACCGGATGTTGCATGCTGATAAGGCAGCGGAAGCGGAGAGGAACAGCATGAGAAAATGGATGGCTTTACAGGAAAACTTAAGATTGATATAGTCTGAAATGTCAGGCCGCCCATCTTCCATCATCCTCCCGGTGGCCGGTCATTTATCCTCGGTCCGATATCCTTTTTTGATGACGGTCTTCTACGGCCGTACCGGTTCAGTCTGACGTTACATGCAATCAATATATTGGTCGAGCTCGGTAGAAAGGTTTAGTTTTGCTGGTGTTTCAGCTTTCCGGATGGTTAGATCATTTTTTTTTTTACATGCCAGATTAGTTTTTTTTTTCGTGCCTCTAGAGTTGCAATGAACGCAGGAAAATTGACAGGCCAAGACCGGATCGTTCGGACAAGTGCTTCCGACAGTACGTCCGACAAGCTCCGTAAATCGATACAAACCATCCCTTCCAATTCTATCCCTCCGGGGGGATAACAATAGCGAGAAATCGTGATCCTTTCGGTGTACGAGACACTGAGAAGATTGAGTGGAACGACCTGAGTAAAAAAAATATACAAGCCCTTTATATCGTTGTCCCACGTGGAAGAATGTGTCCTAGGTGGGTGGATTTTTCCTCTTTTCCGTATCGTACTGTTTATGATTCACTGTGGTAGGCGATAGGCGTGTGCTTACTTGTGACAAACCGGTGATGGCAAGCGATTGACAAAAAGGAAACGATAAAGGGCGCTCAGTTGCCCAAACCGAATCACCCTGAAGGAACGGAGAAAATGCAAACAAGCAACCATACTTGCCATCATAAAGGAACGATCACCGTTCACGTTGTCGTTTTTATTACTCTCATTTTTTTCTATCCTCCGCAGAAAAAAAAGCGATTTGCCTCAGTCGGTGGAGTATGTAACAGCAGCAGCAGCTCGAGACGACTGCGAACGAACGCAAACTATAAAATGCTCATCATATTTTGGTGCATTTTTTCTGGTGATACTAGATAAAAAACCCTTAGACATCCTTGATTGTTGTCGATCAATACAACATGTTAAAGCTTGAACTTAAAACACTCGCCTCTTTGCGGAGAATCGTATTTGTCTTTTTGATCGATTGCCTCCAACAAGCACAAACATTCTGTATCAACCCGCGTCAAAATCAACAGCCGGCTCGGTGAGTGATGTGTGTAGGTTACGGTTTATTTAACCGTGGCAAATACTTTACAGCACGATTTCTCCGATCCTAATTTGACCCACATTTAACGATAGTTTATTTTCTTTCGTAGGGCCCTTTCTTTCGCGACTGATGAACCATTCCTACTGGTAAACATAAACATCACAATACGTGGGACGTGCAAATACTTCGCGCCAGTTAAAGTACGCAGCGGAATGATCCTTCCGGAATGATGATGATCGGAAAACGAGCTGCACGCGCGCGTGTCATCGATTTGCTGCAGTTTTTCAATGATAAAGCAGATGGTAATTTATTACCCCCTGCGACGCGACTAGTAGATCCGAGTGTTTGTTTAAAATATTTACGTAAAGCTTCTTGCTAGAAGCAGCCGTTGCGTGGGATCAACTTTTAGCTGGAAATGAAATGGTTAATCATGTCCCACTAGTCGCTTATTGCCTGCCCAGCACCATTCCACACACGCAACTCCATTGCTCGTCATTGAAAGGGATCGTTGACGGTCATTATGCGGTCATTTCAAACGCATCAACACGGGCGAAAAGGTTTTCAGTTGCAAACAGTCGTTGTCGGTTTAACGGCGCCATACTGTGTCGCACCGGTGCGGAAGCGGCAAACGCTTCCACGGTCTGTGTACGGGTCGGGCAAATGCGCTGTTTACAAGGTTTTCAATTTCCGTGCGGACCGTTTTCCCGTTGCATTTTTCCGCACCCGGGGCGGGGGCAGTTCGCTGAGGAAAAGCGAGAGAACGAGAGAGATCGAATCAATTAAACCCGTAGCCGCACGGTCACTTGTGCACCAGCCACAGATGGAAATCGATCCGTGATGGTTGTGTGAAATCGGTGTCGGGGTGGCCCACAACAACACTCCGCAACCGAGTAACCGAGTGCTGCTGCCATATTTCTGTCAAAACTCGTTCGGACACATCTCGTGGTTCGTTGCCGTTGCCGTTGCCCAAGTGCAAACGCGAATGCCGCAGCTGAACGGACGGAACCGTAGGAATGCAATGGTGCCGATGGCGTGAATAACTGACCGTAACAGCAGGAAGTGCAAAACCGTACACATGCGAACAGTGGTACGGATTGGGGAAATGGGGGATCCAAATTGATGAATGTGGGAAGCGTGTTTCACATTTAACTAAATATTGACTCGAATGTTGGAACGGGTCGGAACGCACGGTTCGGGTGTGCGAGATTTTTGCACGATAGCTAATCACCTTCGATTTCGGGTGGAAAATGAAATATGGCCCATTCATGAATAGAGTAAAGAGAGTATTGATGATGAGGTATGCTTTCGTTGAATGGTTTTGGAGCAATGGAAACAGAAAATAAAAATTAACAAGATGGCTTAATAAGAACATCAGCCTGTATTAAACACTGTCATCTTAACTGCCAGAATGATAACGTATTAATCAAAACGTGTGCTAGAAACAACTATGTTTATTTATTTTATATTTTATTGCATTTTTGTTCATTTTCTTATTAATTGCTTTGATTTAGCTAATGCATATACTGTGACGGAATATTGAGGAATAGAATATTAAGGGGTTTTTCTGTTAAAAACTTTAATCCAACTTTATTTTACCCACAGAATCATACCTGTAGGGACATCGACCCGGAAACCCTTTTCGTCATGGAACACGGAAGTTGGCGACCTTAAATATGCTCCACATCCTGGTTAGCGTTACACGGGACTAAGGTGTAACCCCGTTGTTATTTAACACTCGTCACAGCACAATATTCCTGTATCCCATCTACGGATGGAGAAAGAACTCCTAAACAGCTCGTTGGTCAAGGGTAGTTTTGTAAACTATGACTGACCTTGAACCACACCGGTTTTAGGAAAAGTTTCAAGATTTCTTTCTAACGCATATCTTACCCTGCTTACCATTTACCTATCCGCTATCTAACATCTTAGAAAGTTTTCGTTTTTATGGGAGCAGCGTGGGGACAGATAAATTAGCTTACCAGACCCATTATTTGCCAACTTTCCGATTCGCTTTGGCTGGACTGCTAGAAGATTGCAACGTATCCCTAAACGTTAATTTATGTAAATTTTGCAAAATATTTTCTGTTTAATCAATACATCGTCTGCGTTCAAATAGAGCAAACTTTTCATACTGTATCACCAATCCAATGCAATTTCGCGCTCGTTAAAACCTTATCATCTGCAAAACAAAGTCTTTTGATAACGTTCAAGAAACGTGGGAAACTTTTACCATTAATATTTACGTGTTGTTTTTTTATTAAAACCGGAAAACTACAGAATGGTAAGCTTGTTTCTTCGTCCTCTGTAGCAATAAAATTGAAATCATTTGATACACCGTTTGAGAGAAACATTACACGCACAGTCCAATTACGAGTTTACTGCAGTTGCGTTATTTAATTTCCTCTCATAACACCAACGATGCGCATTAATTTAATTTAACTATCAATGTTGTGGATCCGTCTGTCTACAGAATCTCCAGGAAAAAAACGCTTCTTTACTACACGAAACTTGTCCAATATTCACGGATAACAGGAGGGTTCTTTGTTGCTGTTAAATTTGCATTTCTAATGCTACAATTGCCCACCTCGAACCACAGTCCCGGTTGAATCAGTTTGATCGTAAAATGTATTCCTTGTTCGCCCCAAAAATAACTACCCGGAAAGCCACCCACCCTTTCCGTGGAGGGTAACTCCCAAATAATAAACTCCCAGTCGAATAGAGTTTCGGTGTTGGTGCCCTGCCTGATCGAGCTGCAGCAAGCTTTTAATGTTTGCCATAAAATTTGTCACTTGTAATTCCTTTTTCGGCCACCAAACGCTGCCGATTGTGCCGGAATGTGATCAAACGGGAAAATGTGATCAAATCAATAGCAGCAGTACCACACCACACACCCAGCGTTTAGCTGCCAATCCATCCATTGACTAACAGTAGCGAACATTGGTTGAGAACTTCCACGCTTTTCGGTGTTGGTAATCCCTGTTGCTAGTCCCTTCGAAAATCGATTCGTCCAAGGGCGGGATGGTTGCAAATCTGGTGTAGGATTTATTTTCAATTAGTTTCCGGTAAGCCTGTTGCCGGTTGTTGGGATTTTTGGGGCAAAGCGCAAAGCGAAGGTCACAGAATGTTTCGCAACGATTGCTGCTCCGTAACTATTGACATTGTACCGTGTAACCCTTCGCGCAAGGCATAAGGGCAGCTAATGTGTGGGCACACTTTTTTGTGGAAGTTTAGCCATGAATCTCCCAACGCTGCTGATGATCGTCGGGATCGAAACGTTTTGTTTTGTTTTGAAGTGTTTTGTTTCGCTTATGCAATGGCTGTCGACAAAACTTCGTATCATCCATCATGCCTAATGAAAGACTTTACCCAGTTTTTTGCACGTTTTTGGAACGGATATTTAGCGAGTGTTTCCGAAATTAAGTCTTCAAGTGCAAATTTGTTCTCGAAATCTGACTTTTTTGTGTTATTTATTAGCTTCCAGTAGGTACTTAACGTTTTTTTTTATCAAAACCGATATTTGTTTTGCTAATAAATAGTCACGCTTAAAAGATAATGTAGTTGAGCAAGATTTTTTCGTTTGCTACTAAAAATTAGCCAGTCTGTTGCAATGCAACCGACCGAACAAAGCAAGACTGATCTAAACGTTAGTCTCGGCAAAGTACGATCGAATGATCGATGAGTTTGGTCGATCGGGACCAACCGAGCCTGATGGTACCACCTACGGACGTACCAATCATTAAAACGGTGTATGTTTTTTTTTCTTCTCTTTGCCAATTTCCGCTTATTGCTCAATCCGAAATCCGGGTATGCCTATCGTCGAGGGAGCCGAAAGGAAACATACACTTACCACCAATTGCACCGTACGCAGCCGGTTTGCGAGATGGAATTGTGTGTATACGGTTGGTGTTTATGATGAGCGCAATTAAATTCGCATCGATCGCTCGCTGGTCCGCTGGTCGAATTTTGGGGCCAAAAAGGCGAGCCAAAAAAGAAGAACTTGCTGTTTTCGGTGGAAATTGCTGCTGCACCGTTCGCTACCCAGATGCGATCGGTTAAGGTCACTGCTTCTGTGTTGGCCTTCTCCGGATGCTCACCATTATGATTGCTGTTACTGGTCGGGTATGCAAATGCTCGTACACACACACACACACACACACTTTTCCGCAATATGGTTGATGGTAATGTGCAAAAGTCAATGAAGTGGCGTACCGTTCGCACAAGCAAAAGCGCTGTAGGATGTTTTCTTCTGGCTGGTTCGCCAAACAATTCGAACCATGAAAGTGGCAAAAGAAGAATGAAACAATCGAAATCGAAAGAGAAAAGTTCACCCCAAACAAATCGATTGTGCTTTATTATTTTTGGTGGTTTTACTGAACTTGATAGAATACAACGGAGGCGTTGAATTTCACATTGATATTTAAAGAAAACATATCCAGTTACAATTTCCACAGAAGTAATTCCTAATTTCCAATCAGAATTTTTGTATTATTATGACGATTTAAAGCAATAACTCCCTGCCGTCCTTCGCATTTCCTGCACCATTTTATATTCTGGTTGACCATGCCGATGGTCAACTTAACTAGCGACATGTTATCCGACTGGAAACATGCAATACTTTTCGGCACCTTCTACTGGCAGACGGCCAGCATCGTAAACATCATCGCTCGTACCGTTCCCGCAAACAGGCCCGGAAGCATATTTGCACGTACGGAACACATATGGGCTAGCGATTTCTTGCAAGGTGGCCAGTTTTACATCCGGTTTTGCAATTCACACACACACACACACACACACAAACACACATTCTGAGTGAGGTTTTGGTCGGTCGGCCACTAGGATGCAAGCGTATGGATAGCAAAAGATCGATGAACTTGGTGTGCTTCGCTTCGTTCCATGTTCCGACTTTCGGCTTCGATCGTCCAGCAGTTCAGTTGGTGCTGCTACTAATCGAATGAAGCCAACGATACTCTCAAATAATTTGCCCCGTTTCCCAATTAATCGGAAACGATACGGTTAATCTAGCCGTTTTGGTGGTAACGTTACATGAGCGAATTAATTTATTTCGATCGAAGTACAAGAAACATGAGATTGTACTGGTCAAGCTTGCCTTCGACGTCGCCTCTTGAGGTTGATTTAAGCCAAAAAATAAAATAAAATACGATAACGCAAAACAGAAGTATTTCGCTGCGTTGAGATGGTCCTCTTCTATCCAGGCAGGTTTGTTTGGCGACGTGTACGATATGTAAGCGCATTTGGGGGTTCTATTAATAGACATAATATACATGAAAAATGGGTCGCGCTCTCGAGCTCTTAAAAACGGGCAACGGAAACGGGCAGACAGTTAGATCGAAAGACTACTCAAACAAATTACTTCCACCTTCCGGAAAGTGGGACTTGCGATGCGGTCCCTAAATCATAAACTTTCCAGTGGTCCCATTTGTCGGTGCAAACATTTTCTAACACATGTTTGAACGCAGAGGTGACGCAGAGGGTGTAATATTTGCTTGGGTGTTATGGGAAGCGGATTCTCCCGCTTTGGTTTTAATATTTCTGTTAATTTCTCTGTTTACAGTAATTTTATGAACTCGTAGAAGTGTGACTTTATTTTTGTATTGAGCCTTCATGGAACAAAAACAAGATTGCTGGGAAATTGTAGCTAGATTTTCTGTAGTATGGTTATTCAAAAGGTTGACAGAAAATAAAATGCGTGATTGATATAACAGTTTCGTATGCGTATCATTCGCCTTTAACGTTCAAAGTTTTTAAATAATTCAAAACTCATTTCCAGCATCGATTTCACCTTCATCTTCTTAAAGCGCTACACAAACGCACACATGCCTCTGCAACGTTACAGGGGAAGTTGCTGTTGCGCGCGTGACATGTCGTGCAACATTCGTCTTTCTCGACCGCACCGAGAAACAAACGTTCAACAGTACTGTGCGGTCGCCAGCAAAGCTTTAAAGCTTGCATTCGGGGTTTTCCCTGCCTGCGTGTTCTCCCATGTTTTATGCGCTCTTTTGTTTATCGAAACAACCACAAGTGGCCGGCTATTTGATTGTGGGGCAATAGAAAATAAAACCATATTTACGATGTTTGCGCGCTTCACAACATAAACGAGCGGCACATGAATCTTTGGGATTGCGCGGGAGGCCCGGAAGCATATTTGCACGTACGGAACACATGGGTTAGCGATTTCTTGCAAGGTGGCCAGTTTTACATCCGGTTTTGCAATTCACACACACACACACACACACACAAACACACATTCTGAGTGAGGTTTTGGGCGGTCGGCCACTAGGATGCAAGCGTATGGATAGCAAAAGATCGATGAACTTGGTGTGCTTCGCTTCGTTCCATGTTCCGACTTTCGGCTTCGATCGTCCAGCAGTTCAGTTGGTGCTGCTACTAATCGAATGAAGCCAACGATACTCTCAAATAATTTGCCCCGTTTCCCAATTAATCGGAAACGATACGGTTAATCTAGCCGTTTTGGTGGTAACGTTACATGAGCGAATTAATTTATTTCGATCGAAGTACAAGAAACATGAGATTGTACTGGTCAAGCTTGCCTTCGACGTCGCCTCTTGAGGTTGATTTAAGCCAAAAAATAAAATAAAATACGATAACGCAAAACAGAAGTATTTCGCTGCGTTGAGATGGTCCTCTTCTATCCAGGCAGGTTTGTTTGGCGACGTGTACGATATGTAAGCACATTTGGGGGTTCTATTAATAGACATAATATACATGAAAAATGGGGCGCGCTCTTGAGCTCTTAAAAACGGGCAACGGAAACGGGCAGGCAGTTAGATCGAAAGACTACTCAAACAAATTACTTCCACCTTCCGGAAAGTGGGGCTTGCGATGCGGTCCCTAAATCATAAACTTTCCAGTGGTCCCATTTGTCGGTGCAAACATTTTCTAACACATGTTTGAACGCAGAGGTGACGCAGAGGGTGTAATATTTGCTTGGGTGTTATGGGATGCGGAATCTCCCGCTTTGGTTTTAACATTTCGGTTAATTTCCTTGTTTACAGTAATTTTATGAACTCTTAGAAGTGTGACTTTATTTTTGTATTGAGCCTTCATGGAACAAAAACAAGATTGCTAGGAAATTGTAGTTAGATTTTCTGTAGTATGATGATAAAGATGTTTGACAGAAAATAAAATGCGTGATTGATATAACAGTTTCGTATGCGTATCATTCGCCTTTAACGTTCAAAGTGTTTAAATAATTCAAAACTCATTTCCAGTATCGATTTCACCTTCATCTTCTTAAAGCGCTACACAAACGCGCACATGCCTCTGCAACGTTACAGGGGAAGTTGCTGTTGCGCGCGTGACATGTCGTGCAACATTCGTCTTTCTCGACCGCACCGAGAAACAAACGTTCAACAGTGCGGTCGCCAGTAAAGCTTTAAAGCTTGCATTCGGGGTTTTCCCTGCCTGCGTGTTCTCCCATGTTTTATGCGCTCTTTTGTTTATCGAAACAACCACAAGTGGCCGGCTATTTGATTGTGGGGCAATAGAAAATAAAACCATATTTACGATGTTTGCGCGCTTCACAACATAAACGAGCGGCACATGAATCTTTGGGATTGCGCGGGGCAAAGGAAATTGCACATCATGTCTTTTGCGGTAATAATGTGATGGGAAAAAACCCACCTCCCCAGCGCACTTAGGAAGGGTGCTATTACCAAATTTGAGTTTGCTTTGAATTTGTGGCACCGGGAGAGTGAGAAAAACGCGAAACCATGCTAAAGGGAAAAGCTTCTTTTTTTGTTGTCTCTTCTATCGATACGCTAGGACAATCAACTTTCCGTTCGCGCACATCTATCGAATTCAAAACACACACACACACGCACGTACGTTCCTTCACGCCAACGCTTCACAGAACATAGCGTCCCCCCGGCTGGACGGGGGAATTCCCAACTGCACTTGAATTGACGGGATCATGGGGTGGAAAATTTATTGACTAACAACAAACCCGGCACAACCGGTCTGCGCACATCAAACAAATGGTTGTTCCATCCGAAAATCGATGCATAGATCGATCCACTGTGTACACCCTTGAGACAGCCGGCTTTGCAGAAATCGCCCTACGGCCTGCGGACGATTTATGGCACTGTATCAATGGTGTACAAGAGTAGCTCAATGTTCCTTCTCAGCACTCGAAGCCACGCGGCTCGTTTATTGCAAATTTTTCACCAAACCATCAATCTTCATTTCACGAGATGCCGCCCAACATCATCGCCGGAACGCTTTTTCTGCCATGTGACTTTCTGCCAATGTCGAACAAAACCCGAAAAGAGAGAGAGAAACAACGAAACCGGCTGTCAAAAATTAGATCGCTTAAAGAGTCGATAGTACCTGCCGGTACCGGCTTCTGGTGGAGAAGTTTAGATGTTATAATAGTCGCGCACATGAAGTGTGGAAAGCTTGATGGAACTTTTTTGTTTTTGCTTGTCTTTTACTTGACGGCCTATAAGCGACGTTGATTGCAGGTGATTACAGCGTTTTTATTAACCTTTCATTTGAGGTGATAAATTAGAGACGGAGATGCTGCTGTTTCCGTTTTTGACGTCGAGTGTACTTGGTGGGGCCCACTTCATATTAGTTTGCTAAGGTTGCTATCATTCGGACGTCCGTGGGTTGAACCAGATAGTCCGTGGGACAGCACCGGTGGCAGTTGGTAAAAATGATAAGTTACCGTTTTGTTCATTAGCATGATAATTAAAATATATTTGATCTTCTCACAAATCAAACTACTTATTTCAATTTGTATGCTAAGCAGTTGTAGCAAAAAATGTATTCTACAAACTTACTTACGTACTTACTTGGCTTGCTGCAACAATCCTCGATACCGCTCACGGTCTAGCGCTGTCGTCTGCCAATCAATAATCCCGGCCGCACTGGCGGACGCATCTACGCCATCACTCCATCTCAGTTTGGGCCTACCACGCCTCCTCTGTCCATGTGGATGGCCTAAAAGGACTTTACGGGCTGGGTCGTCCGGTGCCATTCTCATGACATGACCAGCCCACCGGAGCCTGGCGAGCCTAATTCGCTGCACGATGGTGAGTTCACCGTACAGCTCGTAGAGCTCGTCATTGTAGCGGCTCCTCCATTGTCCTTCCACACATACGGGGCCAAAAATCCTTCTGAGCATCTTCCTCTCGAACGCGGCTAATAGGGTTTCGTAAGTTTTGGACAAAGTCCATGTCTCAGAGGCGTATGTGAGTACTGAGACTATAAAGGTTTTGTACAGTCCCAGCTTCGTCCGTCGCGACAGGTATTTTGAGTGGCGAAGTTTCCTCAGGCTGTAGTATGACCGGTTGGCAGCCAGCACCCTTGCGCGCAACTCAACGTCTATGTTGTTGTCGGTGCTGACTTTTGACCCCAGATAGGAGAAGTTTTGGACGACTTCGAAGGTGCGATCTCCTATCTGTACATCACGCCTGCGTAAATCAGTGTTCGTTAACAGGGCCGCTGGTGGTGCCACCATCATTTTGGGTTTTTGCCTAGTTGATCTCCAACCCGAGGTTCAGTGCCGCATGCTCGATCCTTTGGTAAGCTTTTGCTACATAGGAGAGCCTCAAACCAATGATGTCTATGTCATCAGCGTATACCAAGATCTGAAGTGACTTATAGAAGATGGTACCCGAAGTTTCCACCTCCGAGTCTCGGATGGACCCCTCTCTAGCGCCTGTCCAAGCCCGTCTCCCTGGCGCAGACCCTGGGTGGTCGCAAAGAGTCCTGAGAGTTTTCCATCCACCTTCACCTGGCATGTGATGTTGGTCATTGTCATACGTACAAGCCTGGTAAGCTTGGCCGGGATTCCAAATGAGCTCATTGCGTCGTATAGTTTTACCCTGGCTATGCTATCGTATGCGGCTTTAAAATCAATGAAGAGATGGTAGGAGTGTACCTGCTGCTCCACCATCTTCTCCAAGATTTGCCGCATGGTGAATATCTGGTCAGTTTTAGATTTTCCGTTTCGGAATCCTCTTTGATAGTTTCCAACTATCTCTTCAACGAATGGGACAAGTCTATCTTGTATAACTAGGGAGAGAAGTTTGTAGGCGGTATTCAACACCGTAATACCCCTGTAGTTGCTGCACTCTAGCCTATCTCCCTTCTTGTATATGGGGTTGGGGGTATTCTACAAACTAGAATAATTTAAAAGATTGTAAAATAAAATGGCTGACCCATGGAAAAGCTTGTTAGTCTTTTACAATTTCATTCCCAATTCAACGTATCGGGAAGTAAGAACGCATAAATGGTTGAAGCTTCAATTAAAACAGCAAACTTACAATTATAATCCTCAATTTATTCTTAAGCCGTACTTCGGAACAGCAATTAATAATGGAGATTAAATTATGGAACGTAATTACTCAAAGTAAAAACCCTTTTCAGCAATTAGAACGAGTGTTTTTTTTTCGAAAGTTTGCAGGAAACGTATAAATTTCACCAACCGATGAGAAACTCAATGCGCAACATCCATTCAATTTCACATTTACACATTTCCACACGTATGATGGCACAAAAGCTACCATTTATCATGCACTACGAAATGGTTCAAGTTCAATTACGCTATGTGTGTGAAATCAATTTTCCGGTATGGATGCAGCGCAAAGGATGGCCGGATCCATGGTCGGGTCACGTGCATTCGTTCGTTATCTGGGCGCCATATTGCACTTGATTAGGTCAACTGCCAGATGGCTAACCGAGAGAGAATGAGAGAGAGAAAACCTTACTGGGCTGCCGATAAATCGACCATTTTTATCGTTCACCCTTGATTTCCCACCTGTGTGATCATTTGCTAGCAAATACTACGATCCACATCGTCAGTTCCGTGGATAGGAAATAAGAGATGCTTTTTTTATTTGTGGAAGAAGAATTCGCTTGCCCTTCTTGACACCTAAACGCACCGAGACACCAAGATGCGTCCCAAGCACATATTGATTATTCAATGACATTTCACGTTCCGGGTTTTCCCGAAGATCCCAGCAAAAGACAATAAAAATTGTTCCATTTGGTTGGTTCTCCATTTTTCCACCGCGTTTGTTTCTTTCTGCGGGTCGGCAAAAGAATTCTTTTTTTCTTATGCCCTTTCTCCTTTCCCTAATCAAGTTACATCGGAATTGTATCGGTGTGACGTACTTTCGATCTCGGTGGTGCGTTGTTGCGTCGTTCCTTTTTCCACACAAAGCACAGTACTGCCTTGCAATAAATTTTACTTCCATAATGAATGATCGTAATGGAAACGAATGGCACACCATCGATCGCAATTTCTGAACCAGAAGGTAGCAAGTGGAAGCGCCCTTCCGGTACGATTCGGTGCCCCTAGTCAACCCGAACGGGTGGTTGCGATATAAAATTGTAAAATAACATCATCAACCCGACACCCAGAGTTGGGTGCGTGTGCGGTTTTCAATTACGAAGTACTTAGCTTTCAGAATTCTTTGTTCCAACACTTTAAATTGGTTCCTTATTCCGCTACACATGTGGCTCCTGCTCCATCCCGTTTCGCACGGGGAAAAACCCGGGACGTACTTTAAAATGGAACGGTTGGAAAACTCAACAACAAAGCGTCGAACCGTTAGGTGCTGAGTTCAAACTTGATTGATGAAAGCTCTAACCGGTTGCTATAACACCGAATGCTCACGGTTTTAGTGCCGATGTAAAACGGTGGCCGCGTGAACCGCACCTCGGTTAACCACCATCGTGCTCGGGTTCCGAAATAAATGGTCTACCGTTGGTGTCCTTTTGAGGGGGAGGTTGTATCTGTTCGGTTCCACAACCGTTTGTTGCACAAATTGTCATTAATAACTACCGCAGTGAGTCAACTGTTGGAACTAGTTTCCACAACAGACACACGCGACGAGTTCGATGATAAATGTGCCCTCATAAACTATGCACAATTAAGGTTTAAATTGTTTGTGAAGCGGTTTTGTTTACGGTAGCTTTATTTTAATTTAGATTAATTTGCAAATTAAGCAATACGGCCAGGCCGTTCTACATGAACAAAAAAAATGGAAATTAAATTCAAACATATGAAAGTTCTTTGAACCTTTTTTTAATTGTAATTGTAATTGTAATTGTAATTGTTAGTTAGTTAGTTAATTTATTTCCAATTTTACATAATTATAGTACATTTCTGCTGGGTTGTGTGAAGTAATGGGTACGAATTCTTGTTCTCTCCGCATTGGTTTGATATTTTGTTAGCTATCTAAGGCTAATGAGTTTTAAATTTTACAATCGCGTGGATTTAAACTGCGAAATGAGGGAAAAAAGTGTGACGAAATTGAAAAACCCTCGTAAAAAATTAGAAAAACTTAACCTACTTCTTAATGACTATCCTTAAATCTAGTTCCTACCTTACTTACTATATTTACAAAAGAAAAACAAAAATATATACTTATATATGACCTTCATTCCAACTAGCTTATTACTAATAGCTGAGTTCTCTTAATATTTGAATTGTGCTAGATGAGCACTTAGCAGTGTATGATGATTTTAAGTTGTTTAATACTAATTGTAATTGTAATTCTTTATTGTTTGCCGAAAGGTTTAACAACAATTCGTTTACATGCTAATTACTAAAACTGAACTAAATCTAACCTAACCTAATCTGATAAATGACCAAGGAGGGGGGGGACCATGGGGCGAGGGAATAATCAAGAAGAGGAAAATAATCGGGAGCGGAAAGTGGATAATGAAAGATGATAGTCAAAAAGATGGAAAGAGGAATTGAAGGTGCGGATAGCGCGTAGAAGTGGATCGCTCCTCCCCATTGATGTACGGCGGTGAGGTATGAATAAAGGGGAACGTGAGCGGAGTGAGCGCGCAGTGGGTCCTGGCGGTAGGGGACCAGATCACAGAGCAGTACTCTAACTGTGAAATTCTATGTGGTGAATGAAGGTCAGACCGGAGTCCAGCCAAACACCCAGATCCTTGACCACGGAGACACGTTTGACGGGGACACGGTTTAGGGAGTACGGATAAACAATAGGAGAGCGGGACCGAGTGAACGAGATGACATTACATTTCTCGGGACAGAGGGAAAGATGATTGAGGCTACACCAAGAAGAAAAACGATTAAGGATATAGAAAAACGATAAGCTCGCTGTGCTCCTCCGCGCCTCGTGCCGAACGGGTCGCTGACGAGCACCTTCCTGGCAGGGCATGAGTCCAGCATCCTCATCACGTGCCCCAACCAGCGTATCCTTCCGGCTTTGACGACCGTCAGGATGTCTGCATCGTCAAACAGCTCAGCTAGCTCGTGGTTCATTCTCCTTCTCCACACGCCCTGCTCGCACACACCGCCAAAGATAGTCCGTAGCACCCGCCGTTCGAAAATGGCGAGTGCATTGGCGTCCTCCGCCAGCATAGTCCAGGACTCGTGCCCGTAGAGGACTACCGGCCGTATAAGAGTGCGATATATGGCGCATTTCGTGCGTTGTTGGAGTCTTCTGGATCTCAGGAGTTTGTGGATTCCGTAGTAGGCACGATTCCCTTGAACAATGCGCCTTCGGATTTCGCTGCTTACGTTGTTGTCCGAAGTTACGATCGTGCCAAGGTAGCAAAACTCCTCTACTATCTCGAGCTCGTTGCCGTCAACTAATACTCTGCTTCCGAGTCGTGCTCTATCACGGTCAGAGCCTCCGGCAAGCAGGTACTTTGTCTTCGTCGCATTGATCCTCAATCCAATCCTATCGGCCTCGCGTTCCTATTTCTAATCTTCTAATTTAAATATTTTTAGACCATCCGGACATGGATATTCGAGGTGCGGCAGGCTCTCCCAGGCCGAGATGGAGTGAGTGCATTGATGTGTCCACCAGAAAGGAAGGATATTACATTGGTACACGATGACGCTAGACCATAAGAGGTTTCGAGGATTTCTGTAACAGCTCAAGACCGCGAACCGGTTATATCGGCTGACAGTACGTTGAAACAAAAACAAAACAAATCAAATCAAAACCCGAAACCGAAAGCTCTCCCATTGTACTGTTCTGCTTTGATTCGCTTTTAATCTCTTAAATTAACCCCTCGGAGAACAACCCTCTTTAATATTATCCTCCGGTAGTAATTTCACACTGTTTACCAACCGTAAAATCTAAAGCTAATTGCTTCCTGTGCTCAAAGAAATGCCCGTTCTTTACCTACCACGTGTAAAACCTTTCAAAACGCTTTCCTTACAGCGTATGCAAGCGTTCGTATCAATTACGTGCTATACGTGCCATTCCGGTGCTGAAAAGAAAAATCGGCTGGAAAAATGTAATCTTTGTTACGATTTCTTTTGCGCTTTATACCTTTATTTGCACCTACTCATACATTGCATTGGAACGCATTTGTTATTGAGGTTACCGGAACGATTACATAGAAAATGGAGCGGTAAAAGGGAAGTGCTCCAACCGTGCTCCACGTGGAAGTTTGTGTGAGCATATTAATTGTTTATTTACGCAGATTCATAATCTCTAAACGTGAAGGTTACATCTACGTTCTTCGCAATACATACAATCACCTTCGCTTGCCGTGAGTCCTTTCGTGCTGTCTCGTCAGTCCACGTGCGTAACTGATCCTTTCATTATTTTCGGCATCAGCCAAACAAACCAAAAAAAACAGACCTTCGTCCCCGTTTCGCTCTACTTACGTCTCGATGCGCACACTGCTACCGTTCCTGTCGTTCCTGTGTGTCCCAGAACGCGCTTTCCATCCGGCCCTGAACGCATCCTTAAGGCAACGAGTTGTGTTAAACGAGTGAAAGCATCATTTTCCACCATTCTATCCTGTCCTATCGGCTGTCGGCGTCGTCTTAGTCACGGCTGTAATTCGGAGCCAAACTGCCTCCGGCCCTTTTTTGTTTGCCTCCAACCGTGTATCGCATGCAAACCGTGCGCCCAATATCGGTTCGTCTTTAACAGCGCAACACAAAAAAGGATCACTTACGCACTTAATCGTAACGCTGGTTGTCAGGGATTTTGGTATGGTTGGCTTTTGCAGAAGCGAAGAAACATCCTTTTCGTCACCTTGAGCATCCTGTGCCTCAATACATCCTGTCTCTATTCGGACCTGCCGGAACACGGAACGGACTGGTATGTTGTCTGCTGCTGGGAGGAAGAATTTAATGGACACCAACCAGCTGAACAACACGCGCACGAAAACCGACTTTTAACACTTTGTTGTATGCTATGGTACGTGCTGGTACGTGGGACACACGCGGTTCACTGCCAAAGAACGCCATGTTGCCTAAATTATTGTAGTAAGCCAGCGAACCTAAATGCTTTTGTGAACCACGCACCAACAACGGTACGGAACATGATCGGGTACGCCGAAACCAAATGCTGTTGTAAGTGGAACTAAATATGTGTGTAAAACCCACATGTTTTCGTCTGGCGGAATCCGTACCACGGGCAAAGAACGATGTAAAACAATGCCCATTCCTAAGAAAAGCAGGAACTGATCCTTTCATTATTTTCGGCATCAGCCAAACAAACCAAAAAAACAGACCTTCGTCCCCGTTTCGCTCTACTTACGGCTCCATGCGCACACTGCTACCGTTCCTGTCGTTCCTGTGTGTCCCAGAACGCGCTTTCCATCCGGCCCTGAACGCATCCTTAAGGCAACGAGTTGTGTTAAACGAGTGAAAGCATCATTTTCCACCATTCTATCCTGTCCTATCGGCTGTCGGCGTCGTCTTAGTCACGGCTGTAATTCGGAGCCAAACTGCCTCCGGCCCTTTTTTGTTTGCCTCCAACCGTGTATCGCATGCAAACCGTGCGCCCAATATCGGTTCGTCTTTAACAGCGCAACACAAAAAAGGATCACTTACGCACTTAATCGTAACGCTGGTTGTCAGGGATTTTGGTATGGTTGGCTTTTGCAGAAGCGAAGAAACATCCTTTTCGTCACCTTGAGCATCCTGTGCCTCAATACATCCTGCCTCTATTCGGACCTGCCGGAACACGGAACGGACTGGTATGTTGTCTGCTGCTGGGAGGAAGAATTTAATGGACACCAACCAGCTGAACAACACGCGCACGAAAACCGACTTTTAACACTTTGTTGTATGCTATGGTACGTGCTGGTACGTGGGACACACGCGGTTCACTGCCAAAGAACGCCATGTTGCCTAAATTATTGTAGTAAGCCAGCGAACCTAAATGCTTTTGTGAACCACGCACCAACAACGGTACGGAACATGATCGGGTACGCCGAAACCAAATGCTGTTGTAAGTGGAACTAAATATGTGTGTAAAACCCACATGTTTTCGTCTGGCGGAATCCGTACCACGGGCAAAGAACGATGTAAAACAATGCCCATTCCTAAGAAAAGCAGGGTGCAGATAGCTTGTGCGGTGGTTGTGAGTTATCGCCCCGTTTATTATTCTTTTATTTAAATCACAAAATTCATTACGCCGACTGTTGGAAGCAGTTGGAGCAGCGCGTGGTTTCGTTTGCATCAAAAGCTTTCTTTTTTTTTGCTTCTTCGGTTATTTCATTACACTTGAACGTTCCTGGTATTTGCTTTCGTTTGTTTGCCTCCTTTTTCATTTAATGTTTCAATTGCAGATCCACTTCAACGCTTTAGTTGCCCTTGTTTTTTTTGCATCGATTTTTCTTTCGACCCTTTATCAGGATCTACTCTTTCGTTACATGATCTTTAGTGCTTGATTTTATTTTAAAACCTTTTTAGCTAGAAATACACCGTTCTGCTTGTGAAGAGGGAAGGTAATTTTTTGTGCTCTTGTAATCAAATTTGACAAAGGAAGTAGCAAAAAAAGATATTTGTAAAATCATTATAACGAGCTCGAGGAAAATGATTGCTTGAAATGTGTGTCAAACGTCTTGACAGTGAAAAAAGGAGAATAGAAAAGATGGTTGGCTTTTTTGCTGTTGTTGTTGTTCATTCAGAGTTATTTTCAGAACATTTGTCCGTCTTTCTACCGGCGATAAACCCCACTGGTGTTTTTTGCTTGATCAGAAAAAAAGGATAAACGACACCCACCGGATACCAATCCAACCAAAAGGCTGCCCTGGTATTTATAAATAGTTTAGAAGCATTTTGCTTCAACTCTTAATTTAACGCGAAATTGTATAGGCACACATTAGTGAAAAGATAGAATATTAAAATAAATTAATAGTTCCTAGTTTACAGAAATCATCATTGCTGAGTCATTTGCAGTTGGTCAGCTGAATAATGAAAATAACCCCGGCGCTGGACAACGGAATGCAGATGGACGACATTTATACGGATTTCTGCGCTGCATTTGATTCTGTGAATCATTCTCTACTTACTGCAAAGCTGACAAAATACGGTGTTAATGGTGCATTGATAAAATGGATGTACAGCTTCCTAAATCAACGACATATTACTGTAAAAATAGCAAATGCCCTATCTACACCCTTCACTAATTCTGCAGGAGTTCCGCAAGGCAGTATCTTAGGCCCTATTTTGTTTACCATATTTATTAACGACATAGTGTACTCTATCTCAGATTGCGAAAAGCTTTTTTATATGCAGACGACTTAAAGATATTCTTACCAATTTCTGACCTTGCGGATTGTCAAAGACTCCAAAACTGTTTAACTCAATTCAACTCGTGGTGCCAAAGTAATTTAATGCGTGTCAACATAAACAAATGTACAGTAATATCGTTTTGAAGAAAAAGAGCTCCGATTGAATGCGATTACAGAATAGCTGGTTCCTCTGTCCCCCGTTCAATGGTAGTTCGTGAGCTAGGCGTCCTCTTAGGCAGCAGACTCACACTAGCAGACCACTACGAACAGATGATATTAAAAGCGCTCCGGTCACTACAGCTATGTTACGTGTTTCTAAAGATTTTTAGGATCCATTCAGTGTGAAATCCCTGTGCTGTGCAATTGTCCGACCGATCGTAGAATTTGCCAGTATCATATGGACTCCTTCGCAACAATATATAGTCAACAGGATAGAATCGATTCAGCGTAAGGTTACACGTATCGTCTTCCATGGTCCCGTGTCTCTTTGTGCCCGTCATATCGTACTAGATGTTTATTATTTGGACTAGAACCGCTTGAACATAGAAGAATGACGGCACAGTGCATATTTTTCCATAAATTGATCAGTGGTAATATTGACGCCCCGTCGATTCTGGAGAAGATTAGTATTCAGGCACCTAGTATTTCAGAACGACTAATTTTGGTGCAAATGACCCTTTGCTGTAAATGGTACAAGTCTACAAGCTCGCTAAATATCAATGTCGATTTCTGTTTAAGTTTAAATAGTATACGGACCTTTTTGCATAGCTTAGTTTGACGATTTTCGTAGCGCGTTATTTATTTATTTATTCCATTACTACGGTACAATGTTTAAGCTTATGGTGTAGTATTTCGTAGTGCGTTAAACAAGTAAAATGATGCGTTGAAAATCTTGTTATGTAGGCTAACGACAGCTGGACAACTGAAGGAGAAATAAATAAATAAATAAACAGACGAAGACACCACCATTCTTCACACAAATAAGACTGGCGTAATGTATTTCACAACAGCTTTTTCTTCCAATCTTTAAAATCGACCCATCGAGGTCCAGAACCCTCGTTCAGTCTCTCGGTTACTTTCCCCCAATGAACCAGAGTAATTGAATTTATCGAATGATTGACCGAGTTGTTCGCAGCGCAAACACTAACGAAGACCAGATGTGTGTCCTGGTCGGACCTACCGAACTCTTTGCGTTCGATTGGGGTTTTGCTTCGAAATGCCCTTTTGACGGGCGAGCTCGTTAGTGAGCGAACGAAGAGACGCACAGGCCTAACGTCGTTTGATGTTCCTTGCCTAATAGACACATAAATCTTACTTTTCCAAACCGAACTGAACCATTTTCTTTTATCGGATGCGGTTCAAGTATGCTTTCTTACGGCACGCTTGCAGGCGAACCAAGTAAGTCGAAACGTTCTCGCCTTCCCACACTTCCCATTGTGAATAATTAACAAATGCAGTAAAAATCGATCATTTTCCCTTGAAAGTGTATATTGAAATTGATTAGTGCAATATCATCCAGCACGTTGTGGTGTGGTCCGTACGTTTGAGCCTCCCTTTAAACCGGTACCGGGAAAGCCAATGAATTTCTTTCCTTCTCGAGAGCTTTCCCGGGCCAAGAAGTGTCCCATAATAATGCCATATTTTATCGTTCATTCCATCGGGAGCGACCCCTATGTTCCACAATTTAAATCATGATACCTTACACTTCCGGGAGTATGGCGAGCATGTGTGTGTGTGTGTGCGTCGGGGACGACTTTCGTCATGGTTTCGTTTTTTCCTCCAAGTGCTCAAAAACAAAGCGACAAAAAAAAGCTCACGCATACTGCTATAAAATATGATTATCAGTGCTCTTTATGTCATAATAAATTGTCCCCCAGGCTCGATTGTCTTCCCGTTTTCTTACCCACCAATACTTGGCTTCTCTTTAATGGAAAGCCACATCACCATCATCTTCGGGTGCGAACAAAACGAGTACGTAATAGACAGCTTTTGTCACTTTTCACCGCAGCTCGCAGCTTTTCCGACTATGGATGCAAGGATATAGACATTTTTGTCACTTTTCATTACAATTCACTTGCTCTGCCACGTGTCGACGGGTACTCCGTTAAGTATGGCCGCATGCTTCCCACCATTTTCTTGCCCGAAACCCGTGTGTTATCCTGAAAACGGAGTGTTGAGATGTGATTGTGTAGTCGCAGCTTAGGGAATACGTACGCAGCCTTTGCGTCAACCGCTCACAGGTGACAGACGCTGTAACCTGGTGATGCGTGTTAGACACACACACTCTTGCTGGTCAGGCCAGACAGGTCGACAAGGAGCGGGTCTCCTCTTTTAACGTGTTATTTTATTGTATCGATATTTGTTCACTATTGTAATAAACGTGTAACTACTTTTAAGGATACAACAGTGGCGACGAGGAAGAAAACGGAACCACAAACAGCACACTTAGCACGAGTACAGCAATAGTGCAGTGAATGATGCAGCAAAACGACGCTGAAGCGGCGCCATCGCTGAACGGGCATGATAGAGACGCTAGCAACGGTTGGCTTCAAGAAATTTTTCGGCAGCAGCAGCAAATGTTACACCAGCAGCAAGCAGCATTTTTGTCGCAGCAGGAGCAACTCCTGAGCCGAATCTTCTCTTCAGTGAATGTGCGGGACACCAACGCTGATCGGGGAGTGGAAGCTTTGGCTGGGCAAGTGAAAGAGTTTCGGTACCTGCCGGAGGAGCGTGTGACCTTCACGGGCTGGTATGACCGTTACGAAGATTTTTTCACGATGGACGCGGAGCCGTTGAGCGACGACGCGCGGGTAAGGCTGTTATTGCGGAAGCTGGGCAACGCGGAGCACGAGCGATACGTTAGTTTTGTTTTACCCAAGAAACCGGCAGATTACAACTTTGCCACGACTGTGAAACGCGAGATCAGTGCGACCTTTTTTGATACCTAGACAATTTATTCCTCTTGTTTGTAGTTCGAAGTTTGTCGTTTTTAGTAGTATAAAAAATTAGTCTCCTTTCGATCCTTTGCTTTTTGGTGATTGAAGCTGAAATGGCCGGCCTGACCGAAGAGAAAATGAAGTGTTTGTTGTTCGTATGCGGCTTAAAAAGTGATAAATACGCGGAGATTCGAATGCGAATACTGGCTCGTTTAGAAGAACGAGAGGAAATTTCATTGAACGAAATTTCAGAGGAATGTAAGCGACTTACCAACCTCAGAAGAGATACCGCGATGATTGAAGGAGAACAACAAATAAACAGCGTGATGAACGAAGCGAAGAAATTTAAGCCAAGATGGCAGTCGAGCTCGAAGCAAAATGGACGTGAAAGTCAACGAACTTCGCTAAGGTGTTGGTTATGCGGTGATGATCATTTTGCTCGGAAGTGCAAGTTTGCTAGTCACAGATGTAGACAGTGTCACCGTTACGGTCATAAAGAAGGATTTTGCAGCTCTGCAAACAGATACCGGCAAAGTAAAGGCCAAGCTGGTGTGAAGACAGTGACCGTAAATATTGTCGGCGGCATCCAGAGAAAGCACGTGAACGTGAGCATAGCTGGAATAACGTTGCGGCTGATGGTGGACACTGGTGCTGACATAACCATCATTTCGATGGATGCGTGGCGTAAACTGGGCAAACCATCATTGAGGCCAACTATCGTGAAGGCGAAAACAGCATCCGGAGACCGGTTGAACATTTTGGGAGAGTTCGAAGCAGTAGTAACGCTGGGGCAAGAGATGAAGCCGTGTTTAATACGAGTGACAAAAGAGAAATTGATGTTGCTAGGCGAGGACACCATGAGCATTTTTGGATTGTGGGACATTCCATTGTCTTCTGTGTGCAACCGAATAAGTGCAGCGCTGCCGTGCCATGGAGCGGAAGTAATCTTAAAACAGTTCCCGAGTCTGTTTTCCCACGAGTTGGGCCATTGCACGAAGGCAAAGGTGATGCTGATGCTAAAAGAAGGAGCGACTCCTGTATATCGTCCAAAGCGGCCGGTAGCTTATGCAATGCTGCAGCAAGTCAACAGTGAGCTAGAGCGGCTGGAAAAGGAAGGAATAATAACGCGAGTCGATTATTCAGCTTGGGCAGCGCCAATTGTGGTGGTGCGTAAGGCCAACGGTACCATTCGGATATGTGGGGATTATTCCACAGGGCTTAACAATGCTTTGCAACCTCATCAATATCCTATTCCTCTTCCAGAAGACATATTTGCGAGTCTAGCCAAGTCGACCGTATTCAGCCAAATCGACTTAACGGACGCGTTTCTTCAAGTGGAAGTTGAAGAAAGCTGCAGGGAGCTACTTACGATTAATACGCATCGCGGGTTGTATGCGTATAACCGAATGCCGCCAGGAGTGAAAACGGCACCAGGAGCTTTCCAGCAACTGATGGACAGCATGCTCGCAGGGTTAAAGGATGTCGCAGTATATCTCGACGACATAGTAGTTGGTGGGGTAGACGAATCTACACACCTGGAAAACCTGCAAGCCGTGTTTGGTCGTCTACAAGAGTATGGGTTTAAGATTCGTAGAGAGAAATGCAACTTCCAGCAGCCGCAGATAAAGTACTTGGGATATATTTTAGATTGTGAAGGTTTGCGACCAGACCCAGAAAAGATAGCTGCTATTACGAGAATGCCAGCACCGAGCAATGTTTCAGAGGTACGCTCCTTCCTCGGCGCTGTCAACTATTATGGGAAGTTTGTACCGCAGATGCGAAATCTCCGTTATCCCTTGGATGAGCTGCTGAAGAAGGATGGTTCGTGGTCTTGGAGTAAGGAGTGTCAGCGATCTTTTGACATGTTTAAGCGGATATTGAGTTCGGAGCTTATGCTAACTCATTACGACCCAACCAAAGATATCATCGTAGCTGCTGATGCTTCTTCCATTGGTATCGGTGCCACGATAAGCCATCGAATGGCCGATGGGACGCTGAAGGTGGTACAGCATGCAGCGCGATCGTTGACGAAAACTGAGAAGAACTACAGTCAGCCCGATCGAGAAGGTCTTGCCGTGATATTTGCTGTAACAAGATTTCATCGGATGATATTTGGGCGCCAGTTTACGCTTCAAACCGACCATGCTCCATTGATCCGGATATTTGGGTCGCGCACCGGAATTCCTGTCTACACAGCAAACAGGCTACAGCGCTGGGCGCTCACTTTGCTGCTCTACGACTTTCGTATTGAATATGTTCCTACGGACAAGTTTGGCAATGCAGACATCTTGTCCCGGCTGATTGCGAAGCACGAACGACCCGAAGAAGACTATGTCATTGCGAGCATCGAAGTAGACCGTGATATGAAATCTGTGATAGAAAATGTAACAACTGTGATGCCGCTGCGTTTTGAAGAAGTAGCGAGAGAAACATCCTGTGATCCGGTACTGAGAAGGGTATGTGAATATATCCAGAAAGGTTGGCCATTGGGGAAGCTGAGTGATTCGGCGCTTAAAAGTTTTAAGATGAGGAGTGACTCCTTAACGGTGCTGGATGGCTGTATTATGTATGCAGAACGGTTGGTGATACCAGAAACACAACAAGCAAAGTGTTTGAACCAATTGCACCGTGGCCACCCAGGTATACAAAGAATGAAAGCCCTTGCGCGAAGCTACGTATTTTGGCCTGGGTTGGAAGCAGATATCGAAGAGAAGGTGCGAACATGCCGTCCTTGTGCTGCTGCTGCGCGATCGCCTCCACATTGTACTCCTATCGCATGGCCTAGTGCAACTGGTCCTTGGCAGCGAGTGCATGTGGACTATGCGGGGCCAATAGATGGATGTTATTATCTGCTCGTAGTGGACGCTTTCTCTAAGTGGCCGGAGATTATGCAAACCACTCGCATATCGTCACAAGCAACGATTCGGATGTTACGAGAGTTATTCGTTAGATTTGGCATGCCACAAATCCTGGTCAGCGATAATGGTACACAGTTCGTCAGCGGAGATTTTGAGGAGTTTTGTGTAGTCAACGGCATTGAACACATGCGAACTGCGCCGTACCATCCACAGTCAAATGGGCAAGTGGAAAGATTTGTGGATACTCTTAAACGTGCCTTAAAGAAAATATGCGAGGGAGGAGCATCGACACAAGAAGCTTTGGATACTTTCCTGATGAGCTATAGAAGTACGCCGAATCATCAGTTAGAAGACCATAAATCACCAGCAGAGGTATTGTTTGGGCGTAAAATAAGAACTTGTATGGAATTGTTGCGACCAATCCCCAAACCTGCTCAAGATGTTTCTATGTCCGAAGAACGTGTACGAGATTTCAACGTTGGTGATTTGATCTACGGAAAGTTACATCGTCGGAATACTTGGAAGTGGATTGCCGGCGTTATCCGTGAAAGGATTGGAAAAGTCATGTACCTTGTCGATGCTGAAAGTGGAAAGAAGATGCGGTTACATATTAACCAGTTAAAACCCCGTTTTACTAATCATGCCGTTTCTTCCAGGAACCCGCCAAGCAAAATGGAGTTCCTTGGAGCTATGATGGATCTCGACGTGTTAAGGGGTGCTGAGGACACTGGCGAAGCTACTGAAGTTCAGCGACAAAGTGTCAGCGCTGATGTGTCTTGTGATGTGACATCCAAGAAGCTATCGTCCTCGACTTCACTGTCATCAGAAGCAATCTCTCCGTCATCCTCATCGTCAGTGTCGAACCGATTGTCGTCGTCATCCTCATCTCCATTGTCAGAGTGTCAGGGGACACCTCGATCAGCAACGTCCCCCGGATTTGAAACAGCGGATAGTGAATTATCACCGGTTCAGCCTCTACGCCGTTCTTCGCGGGCTCGAAGATCGCCTCTGTGGATGGCACCCTACCGGCGTTATTGAAGAGGAGGGGATGTTGAGATGTGATTGTGTAGTCGCAGCTTAGGGAATACGTACGCAGCCTTTGCGTCAACCGCTCACAGGTGACAGACGCTGTAACCTGGTGATGCGTGTTAGACACACACACTCTTGCTGGTCAGGCCAGACAGGTCGACAAGGAGCGGGTCTCCTCTTTTAACGTGTTATTTTATTGTATCGATATTTGTTCACTATTGTAATAAACGTGTAACTACTTTTAAGGATACAACACGGAGAAAAAAGCTAAAACGTACATTTCGCTACGATGTGTCCCAGCGTAACGTAAAACCCTCTTAAATTTGAACCAACATGTTCGGGTATGTGTTGAAAACCAAGGTAAGGTTTGCAGTTTTATACTTCACGTCTGTGACGGGGCCACGCTATTGACACACACGTTACCATGCACTCTTTCATTTCCATGCTCGGTTTATTTACTTACCATCCTCTCGCCCATCGTTCTGTGCACCGGTGTGTTGACAAAGGATTTATTGTTTATTAAATAAGAAACATGGCATTGTATATGCATGGGATGTATTTTTAACGACCTCCGTTTAAAGGATGGTAAGCGTGAAGATGCCCAAACAATCGTAAACATTTTAAAATGCATAATATTGTTCCGCTTGATTGGACGAGACAATTAGCAAATGGAACTCAATGATAGATGTGCAAATGGCATGAAGTTGTTAGACCATTTCTTTAAAGTATGTAACACTCGAAAAGAAAATAAAACAATAGCTATAAATGCTACGCTTTTTATTGAGTCATTTATCGTATTTCGTTTACTCGATTTATGCAGGGTTTAAAAACAAAACGACCCAACGTACTTTACTGAAACAAATCACATAAACAGTTTAGTGGAGTCGTATCTCTCGTATCCTTATCAATTTAATCGCTGTAATATAATGAAACCCTGTCATCAGGTTCTTAGAACTGTTTGACCTTGTTCATTCAACGAAACCCGCCACTCACTGGAACATTGAACTTGGTAACCAATTCATATCCCTACCGACGGACTCGCTGTACACAAACAAGTCGTCGTGTAACGTTTTTTTGTGTTGTGTTTCCACCGTCAGCAAACAGGGATCAGAAGCAGGAGGAATGTTTAATTTTAACATGAAAGTGGATTTGTTTACAAGTTTTCGCCACGCTTCACTTGCGCTTAACACCAATGTAATAAGAATGTTCGTTGTACATTGTTTAGCTTGTTAATAATTTTTCATTACAACTCTTTCTCCACTGTATTACAGCTGTAAGTTAAAGCGCTAAATTTTGCTGAATTTGGGGAAATATTACTGCACTTTAATTTGAGTTAAATTTTACATTTCGTAAAAAGCAGCACCTTGAACACACGTCAATCTCAAGGACCAGATAAAACTCTAGCCCAACAGTTGCACTGTCACTCCCCGGGGCAAACACACTGCCAGACGGAGCAAACTTCAAATCTTTCGCAGAATTTCGGGCTCCTGGTGCACCAGGAGTTCTCAAAATTAGTCCAACTCTCTAGCTTTATCAAACGACGATGACGACGAGCAATTAAAACTGCCTCTTCTCGGTGAGCTGCACCCAAAACGGATTACGTAGAAGAGATGGCACACTGCACGACCCTGCTGGTTCGGAGTAACAGTTTAACAACGCCCGAAGGGTCTGTGCGTCCGGGCAAACACCAGCGTGTGGACTTCAGGCATCGAAACGGTTCATCAACAAGTGTCCTTCTACGCATCAAACGCATCGTTGTGACGTGAGCACCGAAAAGCATTTATCACGGGCTTACAAGGATAGCGCAAAAAAGCGTTGAAAACGATGGTGGTAGATCAGCAAACCGACCCGCTACATTCTTTTTTGTGAAAATGCCCACATCCGGACGATTCACTGACGTTTCACACTTATCCTTCACTCCCGCTTGCTGTTATGTGCCGGGAGTGGAATTATCGCATGGAAGAGGTGTTAAATTCTCAAGAAGAAAAAATAAATAATACAGGCTATCAATTCCCAAACCCACCTGTACTGTTCTGGATCGATTTTGCAACATGTCCTAAGTGATACGAGCAATACGAGGACCGTATGCGGTTCACCGCACACAAATACACCCCCAAAGGTATCTATAGGACAATGGATGGTCTCTTACAGGGTTTAACAGGCCAATTCGCGATCGCAACGTAGTTTTTCCAAGGAATCCAAGTGTATTTCATTTTCGGTTGAGTATTTCTATTCCTTCCATATGAACTTCCATTCCATCCATATGATTTTCAACACGTCACATTTGATGGGCTGTAAATTTTTCACCGGGGTTTTTGAACGCGCCTGATCGAAAATTGTATCATTTTTTCAAAATTATTTTTAAATGCCTTTTAACGCATTTGTTTAAGAAAATCATACATGTTTCGAAAGTGTGAGAATTTAGCTACACTTTAAACTGCAACATGTATAAGAAAACATTTTATTCATTGAATTATGAGCGGTTTATTCTCCAAAAATTCAAAAATGTATGCAAGTAGGTGGTTTAAATATCCCATGTTTGTGTATAACCCAATAAAACAGTGTGTTTTGCTTTGTGGAATGTAATACAAGTATTAAACTGAATTTTACACAACAATTTCAATGTCTCCAATCACCGATTCAGAATATATTGCTGTTTTAAAATAAAGGTACCGTCCTCAGTGCTTGTATGTTTTCTTCTTCTTCTTGTTTGTTTACATTTCTTTCGGATTTGATTTGACACTTCAAACGAGATGCCGGTGAAAAATCTACAGCAAACCAAATGTGACGTGTTGAAAATCATATGGATGGAATGGAAGTTCATATGGAAGGAATAGAAATACTCAACCGAAAATGAAATACACTTGGATACCTTGGAAAAACTACGTTGCAATCGCAAATTGGCCTGTTAAACCCTGTATGTCAGCTCGAGCGGCACGTTCAAGACAGGTTGTTATCACACGCCTAACTTTCACTACCGGGCGGACATTCAATTCCGTTTCAAGATGGTACGGCATAAAAATATTGTCCCCCGGTAGCTCGTCGGTTAACGTTCGGTTGATGCTGCTAACCTACAACACAAAGCAAGCGAGACATTTTGGATAACGCGACACACGGTATAGAATATAAAGTACTCACGGCAAATCCATAATCACCTGCCACCACACCCGTCAAGCTGGTGTATCCTTCCATGGAGGTCAACAGCGTAAGCCGTTCTTCGGGTATAAAGTGTACGGAACGAATAGCTTGTTTTTGGAACAAATTATTCTTTAGCTGCAAAAAGGTTGTTGGTACCGTTTGATGTTGCACGACCCAAACCCGGCTACAATAGCAGCAGGAGAAGCAAAGCTGTGAGCGATGTTTAAAAGAAGTTTTCCTTTTCTTTCGCTTTTCAGCAATGAATAGTCTTATCACTAACGAAGCACACTTTGTGTACCACTTTTGTAAATGGCAAGATAATGAGTGCTCGATGCTCATCTTCACTCGCTTTGTGTAATTAATTTGGGGTTGTTTTTAAGCAGATAAATAAAACAATTTTAAAGGTATGTCAGGAAAGCCAGGCGTGGCCTTACGCTAATGACCTTTAGGATACACCTAAGCGTTAAAGGTCTCGTGTCGCAAGTAATACAACTGTCGAATGGGTTTTCTTTACAACAAGGGAACAATTAAGCGATAAAATCTTAAAAATTAATATATTAAATTTGCATCATGATTCCTTAATATGCTGGTGTGTGTGTGTACCCATAATTATTAAATTATTCAGCACTTTCCAGTGTCCGATTTGTCCTACGATGCGAAAGATCAACTTCCGTTTTTGTACAGCCGCTTGCTTTGGCACGTTTCTTCAGTCTAAATATAAAGTACCATTTAAAGTTCTTTAATTTCATCACCCATCCATCTAAACCCATAAATATCCCCAATTTCTGGAAAATAAATATAGGCACAATTTGCAAACTTTACCGTATCTAATTAAACCTTCCGCTGCCAGAACATGCTGCCCAACCGTTCGTTCAGCCATCAATATTCCAAAACGGCATTACTTCTTCCCAATGATGGCCTAAGGAAGGGGAGAAAGGGAAAAACTTTCTCATTATCACAACTCCATCTCCAGTCAGCTGAAAGTCATAAGTCGCACGCTAGTTTGCCCTAATTTACATGCAAAACAAACTGCTGTGCCCCACGATCGTACCCTTTTTGCTTCATGCAAATCCTTATCCTGCACAGTTGACACAAGCGAAAACCGGAAAAGCGTACGATCCGTTTAGGATTTTTTTAGTCGACCACTGTCCTGCTTGGGAGCTTACTAAGGCCGCCCATCACTTGTGTTTTTTTTAGCGCGTTGCGACCACTGCGACAACGTGTTGTGTCTTGTGCCCACCCGGAACGGAGAACATACTTTCTAGGAAGAAAGTTTTACAGCAACCCGTCAGGAGTACAGCAACTTGCTGGCTGCAACATAAAATGGTGCCTGCGGACATACGAAGATGGTGGGTTGAATGAATATCTTACCGCTTTTATCTAATTGATCTTTCTTTCTTCTAGGAGCTCGTTGCTCGTGGGGGGGGGGAGGTCATCAGACTTGCTCTTGGACGTACGGCCAAGGAAAGCTAGCAACCTCTAACGATTCCGGAACAACTCAATCGACATGGCCGTGGGACACCATAGCAGAGACTAGATCATAGATGGTAGGCAAAGCGATAAAGGTATTAATTAGAATCTATTATTTTGTCAGTCGCGCTCGCGGATGCTTGGTACCGTTTACTGCATCTTTTCCACAATCGATCTGTCTTTCGTGACCACTTTCCTAGCATCAACCTCCACTAACTATGCCCCCCCTTTCTTTGCCCACTTTCCGACAGAACCGGATGACTGAGACCGGCTGAAACACATTCATTAACGTTTTGATTAATTTAAGCAACCCCGACTGTCCGTGCAGTCTTCTCCGGCCGTTGGTAATGGTTCGCTTTATTATCATCAGCACCGCCGAAAGTCATGAAAGATGTTCCCGGCTTAAGGTGGGTTCGAGGCCATTCTTTTGCCACTCTATTCCCCCTCCTCTCCCTCATGAAACTTGCCATCTCCGCGCGGATACCTCTCTCAGGCAGGGCGTAAAACCGATATGCTTTTCTCGCAGCAGGGAATAGATTCATTGCCAACGATGATTGATGAGTTACAGGTTGCGTTACGTTTCGCTCGACAAACGCACGGCGGCACATCAGCACATGCAACCATGCCCGCGGTATCAGCTGTTGTGTTTCTGACTCTTCAGTTAATCTTTTGCCAATTTCGCTCAATCCTCTTGTGGGCGGGCAGTGGGAAATTTGGTGCCGGGCCCATGTTATGCGCCGAATGATAATGGAGCAAAATCCCACCACAACAATACGAGCCCTCGGTGTTGTGTGAGTGTGGTTTGCACCGTAACATCGTAACAAAACAAGACAGGCCCGATTAGATAGGAGCTTGTTTTTCTGTTTTTCCTAGGTTTTGTTTCCTTTTTTTTTCACCAACCTGTTTACCGATCAGTTGTTTCAAAGTAAATGTCGAAACAACTTTTGTCGTTAATTAAATGTACTTATTATTATGGGTAACGGTGGTTAGAACGAAAAGAGAATAGAACAAAGGTTATGAATAGAAAGCAAAATAAGCACAACACATATTACAATAACTGGATAAACTTTTTCGATAATAATAGCAACCATTACCTGTCGTGGAGATTGTCGTTCAAAGGCGCAAGTTAGTCTACTGTCTGCACAGATGCAAATGTATAAATTACTTCACAATAGTTGATTTCATCATGCCGCCATTTAATTCCTTTTGAACTTGTAAATCAAACTTCTTTTTCTTTTGTTGAGCTTTTTATCATTTTCCAGAAGTGTATTAAATTTAAACTGTCAGGAAATATTTTCAACCTTACTTAATGTTTGGTCATACTGGCGGTAGTAGTAGTAGCACTGCTTTTGTTTCCAGCTTTCAACAAGCTTTATCTGATTCCATTGTTTTGCATTGTTTTGAAAATATAATCCAAATACAAAAGCAATTTTACGGGGATAGTGTGCATTTCCCCAAAATTCGCTTCCGATGCGAATTCGCTCAACAGCATCAAAAAAAAACCATCGCCCAATATTTATGAATGTTTTCAATTATCTTTCGTGCTTGCAATTTTATACCAATCATTCATCGGAATCAAATCAACAACCAAACGTACCGACGGATGGCGTTTCCGTTTGCAGGCAGCGGAATCTCATCCTTGAACAACTGCACGAATCCAATCGGTCTTACGCGTGTATCGCCGATCCTCCGGGAAATGGTTGCCCCATTCAATCCAAATTCAATCTTCATCGGGCACGAACCGAACCACGAGTGCCAGTGCCAGTTCCGATGCTGCCATTACGCCACCGGGCAACACCACCGGGCAAGTCTGTGCCAGGCAAACGACGTTCACACGGGCGCATGGTGAAGGAATAATTTTAGCGGCGTGCGCGCCTTCTGCGTTTGTGCGTGCAATTGCCGGAAAAAAGGAGATGAGCCCGAGCACCGAGCGTGGCCAATCGGTGGAAGCTGTTGAGCGTCGGACGCCTACACGCCGTCGCCTGGTGCGCTCGTGGCGCGTAGGCACAGACAACCAGCACCACCAGCGGGCGGTTGTAAGAAAGTCGGAATTCAGACAAAACACGAGCACGATAGAACAGGCGATGCTTGTGTTCTGTGTGTGTGTGTGTTTTTTTTCTTCGCATTTTTAACACTCAAAAAGCACTGCTGCTCGAATGGTTAAGCAGTGAGGGAATTGCAGAATAATTCACACCCTACCCCGTTTCCACACCGACACACACCCTCAATCTGCACCCGATTATGTGGCATGGAATGAGCGTCGGATTCAATTTCAACGAGAAGAGTATTCAATTCGAACGAATCGCCTTCTAGACGGTGGGCATCCGTGTGAGGAGGCATCGCAGATTGAACACCAACACCATCCCACCGGTTTGCCAGGTCTCCCGAAGCTGGCCGACCAAGCCGACCATTTACTCGCAAGCTACACGAGGTGGCGCCAGCTTTAACCCCCCTCTTCTGCACCCATCCCATCGCCGGGCATCGCCGGCTTTCTAGCTTCTATTCGGTTCCGCCTTCCATTTGGAAAAATGAAATGGAATTTATTCTGCAATATTTTGCCAACAGTACCGCGCTCTGCATCGCCGCACCGCCCTCCAGGCCACAATTATCAGATAAATGGTGTTATTATAATTATCATCACTGATTTTGATGCCATTAATATGTGCTCCCCAGGCCTCTAGCCACTGTGTGGAATGTGTGGAGCGAAAACTAAGCACCCAATAATCTAACGCGAAGAAACATTCAATTACCTTCCGTATGTTTTGTGGTTCGTTGAACCGTTAGCAAAGCCGGCGTGTCGATCAGAAGGGGCCCAAGAAAATGCGCCAACGCTTCGGCTGCTTGGGATGGTGCAGAACGACCACTCTACCACACCCACTCGATCGAAGTTCCATTAGCTTAAGCTTCGGGATCGAGCATAGTTGGGCATGGGTATAAATTAATTACCGAAAATCCCTAGCTCATAGCATCAACAGTGCTAATACGCCAGAAACAGACTTTACAATTATTGTTTGCTTTTCCTTTGACACCGACACGGATACGGGGTGAGATTGAGGTGTAGAAATCGAGGTTCGCGATCGTGTCGGTCGGGCCGTGATCACTATCTAGCGATCTATTAATTAATGGTGTGCGAGGTATTGTTACGCCTGAGGTTCTGCGCGTGAAGATCGGACGATAAAGAAGTGTGGCTTAATTTTCCACCTCTTACGGTATATTTATGTAACGCTCTCCAGCAGGGATTAGCAACATAGAGTGGATGAAGCTTAGACATTTTTATTCGAAATAAATATTTTCATATCATAGTAAAGGTCGAAGCTTCACAGTGAGTGTGTTTTTAGCAACTAAAGAGCGCTCTTAGAACCTTGAGCTCTATTTATCTCAAAATAGCCCAACATTTCTATAGCAGTAATCATTTAACAAGAAATTAAATTTGAAACTAAAAACTTTAAATATTCGACAAAGTTCAAACATTTACAGATTCAAGATATCCCTTTTGTCGGCCACTGATCCTGCACCTTCCAACCGTGCGGAAATGCGGTTGCAAACGGTTCCAATTGGTAATGAAAGATAGCGTCCCAACTTAATTGCTAGTTTGTGCAAATTCTATCCATTAAATCGATTCAACGTCGTGGTCCGGCCTGTGAGAGAAAAGAGGTTGGCCACCATACTAGCGCTGGAAAACTGGCTCAAACCGAGTGGGTCCACCACGCTACCCATGCTATGCGAGGGTAAAAACTGTAAGAGTGAAAAACACAAAAAGGAAAACGCATGGAAAACACACGGTTAAGTGTGAAGAAATGCGCAGTTTTGGGCGCTAAAATCCAATTAGAATGATTTTTTCCCACTGTTGTTCATTCAGCGGACATTCGGATTTCGAAGCATCCAGTCATGAAATTAGAGTTTCGTTTTCCCGCTCCACCCAAAACGCATTATTTCTCGCGGTGTAGATGTTAGTCTCGTCCAGCCTCCAAAAGCTGAATCGCCATCGTGTAGCATTGCGGAGTGATCCACGATCTTACCATTAATCAATTAAGACATAGGCCCCTCGGAAGCATAACAGCTCCGAGGTTTCGCTCGTATCCTTTCCATCTCCGTGCGGTTAGGCTGCGGGGACGAGTGATGCGGTGACGGAAAAATTCTTCTCTACCACCGATCCCGCTAGCTCTAATTGCTTTCTCATTCTTGGGATAATTTTACAAGGCTGAAGCCACGGGATTTCGGGAGCGATGGTGAAGTTGCCTTTCTGCGTCGCGTGCAGAGGCTTTACGTTATATGCCGAGTACGGCTGTGTTCGAAATTTCCATACTTTCGACTTACTGTGCTGGGAGAGATTTGCGGTGGGTGAACGGTGAATAGCCCTGACTGGCACCTTGCGCTACGATATTCCTCTCCACCAAACTGGGGCTCTGTCAAGTCACGATCTTTAATGGTATGCCATTTTGATGTGTTTTTTAGTCTTTCTTTTAGTCCGGGAGCTTACTCCTACTCCTTCACCGTGGAACGGGTTTTCCGATCCCGTTGGCACCCGTTATTCGTAAACTTACACTTTGTGCCCGAATCGGTCACTTTCGGGGCGATGGTCAAGAATGATATTGCTCCACGTACGCTCTGTGATGTGGCACAGGTCATGGGCTGACCCTGACCATGTACCGTGAGCTCTGTCTGCACTTCAAAAGCTCGCTCTTTTAGTGCGCTCTTCTTTTGTAAAAACGAGAATGTGTATTCTGTGATGGTACGGGCTATTGCAGGAATTTCGGTGTGACGTCCGGGGCTATTGCAGTGTATGTTGTTGTGGTTGTTGTTGGTGTAGCTATTGAATTTCTGAATTATGCAGCGCTTGGTTGACAAAGACAGTGCGTTCAACGAAGACTGAAACAAAACAAACAAAACATTTTTTTTTAATAATCTGCGAACAGAACTTATGGAAATATCTGCCTCCCTGTTTGAAGCGTGGACGATGGAACTGCCTCTGAAGGTGACTGTTTCATCTCTTACACCTGTGGCATTACAAAAAACACTTAAGACAAGGACAACACAACAGGGGAACGGGAATAAGGTTTGGGAGGATAATGGGGATGAGGAATCATAGGATAAGACCGTTGTCTCTGCCGAATCTGAAGATTAGCTTCATGAAACTGAGGTCCTTCGCGGCTAACAATTTTCTTATTTCAGTATCCGGTCGTCTACCGATGTTCTCGACTGCGCTCATCAAGAAGAGTCTTGTGGTTTCGAACTCCACGCATGACCACAGAAGGTGATCCACATCGTTGTATCCTTCACCGCAGCCACACAATTTCGTCTGAGCCAGAGTTATACGCTGTGAGCATTCAAAGCGAAATGATTCGACATCAGCCGAGACATCATCCGTATGAACGCCCAATCCACAGAGAGCCCATCGAACCAAGGCCGCAGGGACACTTGCGGAGAGATCGAGTAAAGGAATCGCCCGAGTTCATCCGCCTACTACATACTCTGCCAGCGAGACAGGAAAAGTTGCTGCGGAAAACGAAGGAACTCATGGGCCGAGATCGGTCGGTCGTAAAATGCGCCTTATGTGGCGCCTGTTTTGGCCAGTGAGTCTGCCTTCTCATTGCCGGGGATTCTACAACGAGAGGGGACCAAAATTAGCGAAATCCTGAATGCCTTGTTGAACATTGAGCCAAGAAGTTCAATTATTTTTATGATCAGGAAATCCTGGCTTCTTTAGACTTGCTAAAAACACCGAAGCCGGTGCCTTCCTCAGAGGATGATCCATCAGTGTAATACTGGCTTATTTGGTCTAAATGGCCATACTTCCTCTGTAGGTCTTGTCCTGCTATTTCTAGCTTTCTGTGACTTGGTTTTTACCCTTAGCAGAATAGTCAGTCCTGCGTACGGGGATTCGAACCCCAGTCCTGCCGTGTGAAGACCGGCGCCGCTATCGTATACACCACCGGGCCGCCCCATTGCCATACTTATTCCTGAAAATGCCCGGAACTACCCTCGGGCGAAGATCATTCGGTATGGTCTTAAGCTCCTCGAGCAACGAGGAGTCTGTTGTTAAAAGGGAACTGTAGGACTCAGGAAGGGCAGCACGATTTAATGCCTGTGGAGCGCTAGGATGCACTTGTACGGCAACAAAATCTTCGTAGATCTTTAAGGTTTTGCTTTTAGAACCTGTCTCTAGAAGCGCTTTTAAATTTTCTACTTTCAAGGGATTTGATACTGAACACCGGAGTTATGTGTGTTCTACTTCGGAAGGTTTAAATTATTATAGAATGTTTTGTTTTTTATAAAGTAGACAAATGGCCTATAAAACTTTTCTCAAATCTAACTTTTTTTCAGTTTTATGAACCCTTATTTCATAAAGCTGTGGTTCTAAAACTATTTATTTTCGTATCGTGGACAAGGAACGTTACACGACACAATAGTCAAAACGTACGATCGGGAAACGGTCGTAGCCCTTGGGCGCTCGGTATCGACTGTTGTTCGGCGCCGTCCTTCGCTCGGCACACAACCACGGTTTGCATCGATAGTGGACGTAATGTCGACGTCGAGCAGCTGGCTGCGTCCGTTGGGCCACTGAGACTGCGTTCCCATAACACATAAAAAAAACAATCAATCAAACTACTCCCAACTTAAAGCAGTTTGCAGGAAATTTTCATTTGGTCTCTCCTTTTTCTATGTACTTCATCTGTATCTCTTCCTCGTAAAGTATACAAAAAGCCTTTAAACGGCTTCAACCAAGCTCGGTTTTACCTCAACCATCCATCAATATGCTTCCGCTTATGAATACACCGTAGTACGGGGAGTCCTCAAAAAAAAAAAAAAGACGAGCATCCATTTTCAATCAAAACGCTACACCGGAACTCCCCAACTTCGCCATCCATCGCATCTGGTTCAGCAAACACACAAATTCAAGTTCCCCCCCCGCTACATAATGCAAATGAAACAAAAGCACAAATATTGTGCCTTTTTTGTTGCATTTTAAAAGGCGAACAAAATAACCACACCACCACCAGAAAAAAAAAATCCACGATGAAATGAAAATTTTCCCAATTCTTCCCGCCCAGGCCATTTTCATGCTCTGCCCACCACAACGGGAGCAGCGTTTTGGCATTTGGCTTTTTCGAAAGCAAGAAGACATAAACTTAGTTTTTGATGTAGCCAACTCGAAATCGATACGTTTTATCTTCCCATGGGTGTAAGTGCACGTACCGGCTGCGTGAAAACAGTTTTTCCACGCAAAAAATACACCACCCCTTAGCAAGTGCTTTCGGAAGCTGTAGACGGGCGAGTTGCGCTATTGTTCTTACACTTTGCTTACACACCTTTACGAAGTACACGCCTTTTCGTTTAAGCTTTTGCTTTCGTTCCACACTTTTCTGGGAACGGTACGGTTCAACCCTCGATAATCATCTTCCTTATTCCAGAGCGATTCAATAAGACCGAAGTTTGAGTTAATTTTTCACCCAACTGTCACACCAGATATATAAGCTAGCAAACGGTGGCTGGCCCACATTATAAGCCCACCGCCACAAGTTCTGTTCTACCACACCTAATCGAATCGTTATGGTTCGCCTTTGAATCTTGCGCTTCCTGCGGCGGAAATTTAGTTTAGCTAAATCGGTTTCCCGATGCAAGCGAGACGACCCTTCAAAGGACGGAAACGCCTCATGGCATCGGACCACCTCCACCAACACACCGCCGCAGAAGCGTAGAAACAAAGGGCGACCAGAAACCAGAACCGAACTTTTACGACCGCGCATTGACGGAAGCCGGTATCGTTTGTGTGCACCCTGTGCCATGCTGCCGGTGTACGTCTGATGGTTGGCACAATTGATGAAAAACTTTACGCTGGACGGGAAATGGTACCGGCTACCGGGAGCGAAGAAAATGTCTGATAGCAATCGGGTATGCTAGTTTTTTTTTGTGTGTGTGTTATTTTTTAATATTTTTAATCATCTTTCCGGTACGGCTTTTGCATACCGCTATCGTGGGAAGTGAATCGTTAAGTGGCAATCTCAAGTAGCCGCCCTTTTGCGATCGGTCAATCGCGGCAGCGGCGGACATTTGAAATTAGAACCAAATGTTTAAATGATACAAACAGAGCACACTAATCGGCCGAATGGACCAACAACTACAAGTAGGCGCATCGGATGCTGTACACCCCCAATTTTAAGGACACGGCCGATAGGGATCGCTTCCATTGCTGGGCGTTCATGAAATGGGAAAACGTTCTGAGCGTTCGTATTCTTATCGTGGGTGGTAAACGAAATTACAGCCAAAATGCCTACGAGGGTCGAATTAACACACCGTGGCGCAAGTTTTATATAATCATTTTGGTAACAGGAACAAGCACGGACAATTGAGCTGAGTTTGGAAGAAATTGTGTGTGTGTGTGTGTTTGTTTGTTTGTTTGGGCGGAATATGCTCCTATTCTTGCACTAGTCACTGGTTGCTCCGGGTCCATGCTGTCAAGCCCGAGTTTCTTCAAAATAGATAAATACTTTTTCAGGCGAAAGCTATTGTTGTATGAAACATGATTCTTAAGCCGAGTAACTTCGCATAGAACGAAGCTCAACGTAACAAAAAATTACTTTGTCAAAGTAGGTTGTAATTCCTCATCATTTCGCATTCATAAATACGAACCTCTCGATCGTGTGGCTTGCTAAACGTGATGAGCGGATGAGTAAAACTTTGCTGCCCGGTGGCATTGTTCAATAGGCATCGATTTTGACAAAGGGCACACTAAAACCTTCAGCTAGGAAGACACTTTATAGCATAAATATTCAACATCACTCGGTTGGGGCGGATCGGACTTCCGCATTCCTCTCCTAAATTATGTCGCAGTATGGTGTTTGAAGAAACTTTAAATGATTTTGGGGGGGGGAGTGCATGATGCTTTCGGGTTGGCTGCTTCCTTCAAACTAATACACAGCCCAACATCCGTCGTCGTTAAAGACGCTAAACTAGGCGTTGATTCACGGTACCATGGACAATATATCATTATCTAATTAATATCACATTCATCGATACACAGGCTGTTCGGTTTGCTGGATTTCGTCGAGGAAGCAGGCTCAACTGGCCTTGACAAACAACACCGACAGCCGCTATCCGCTAGCATATCTTTAGGGGTGTTAAATATTGTCTAGGCTTAGCCATAAATAACAAAAAAGAAATTGTGCCTCACAGCACTGGGAAATATTGAACAGCAACAACCGGTTATTTTGATGTTACGAAACAAAAGAAGCAATTTCAGTCATTCCAATAAATTATTACTTTGATGCTTCTATTTACAGCACGGTGCTGCCGCTCGAGCATGCAACGAGAAATGTAATAAAATGTTTGCCACTGTAATACGTTCGGTTCGTTACATTCGGATTCGGTCCTTATTGGGCAGCAAATCTGACACGGCTCATCGTTGGAGGGTTTTTTTGCGGCATGGGAAAACTCCAAGATAGAACAAAAAAGTGCTATTCAGCTTCTAGCAATTGACGATTGCTGCGGTGGCATAAAACCATAAACAAACGCCTTGTGTAAAAATATCACCGGCGATGTTGCCGAAATGATGATTCCAAAACAAAACAAAAAATCCTTCCTAACCACACGCACGCACACGCTTTGTTTAATTTGAAAAACAAACAAACTTCAAACAAGCGCACACAGTACAATGGTGTAAGGATGAGGTTGAGCCGCAAGAAAACCAAACGACTAGAAGGCTCTCGTCGAAGTTTATACTTCCCACACTACGACACATTCTCTGCCAGTTCCCTCGCAGTAAGTGCGGATCCTTTCAGTACGACATCGCGGTACGAAGCCTCTTCTCGGCCGTTACGGAGATTGATTTGTCGCCCACATTAGCACATGATTTGACAGTTGACCGACAAGTTGTTTGCTGGCCATCCCTTTCGCACCGCCGCTGGATAGTTTACCAGAAAAGTGGAGCTATTTTTAGGCAGCGAAACAACGGTAAGAAAGGGTGGCTGAAACATCCGATGGGGATGGGGATCATCGTGTAAACTAGTCAACATTGAAACCGCAGACCGGGTGGTTTTTAGAGAGGGTGGTTGGATCGAATGAAATTTTGAAGAAATGTTTATAAGTTTCTAACGTTGATCTGCCCCGACACTGAACCGGTCAAAGCGTTGCATCGATTGTAGCAACCGGTTTATCGAACGTTGCGTGACAGTTGCTGACTTGACGTACGGTGGGTCAGTTGCCGAATAAAGTCATTTTAAGTAGTACATGGTTTAATAAATAAATAAGAGTTGTAGTCGATTTTTTGTATAGCGCTTACTTAGCATACTCATAACTTTTCAAGTTGTTTTGTTTTTTATTTTTTAATTTAGTTTAGCTGAAAATATTAGCTAATTTTTTATTTATTTATTGATGTTGCATTTTGTAAAAGTTTTTTCTAGAAAAAAGTGGATTTATTTGAAATCGTTGAGTACATCTATCATCTAACGTATCGATCTTGTCCATTATATACCGCACAACGATCCCACTGTGCAACGTAACATGTTGCACGACTAACACGCTTGTAACGCCACTCGAGCGCCGTTGGTCTTGCCGATCTGTTTCATACAAACCGTCGCCGAGAACGGAACGTGCGTGCATCCGTTTGCTCTCGTTTGCTGGTTCTCGCTGACGGAACATCATAACCGACAGCAGAGATTAAGTGAAGTGTGTGTGTGTGTATGTGGTAGGGATCCCTTTTAGTATCCCACTTTTTTGTAGTGAGCAGTTTCCTGTTTAAGCTAGCATTTTGTTACCACGTGATGATTTATCCTGCTTTCTACGCGATGTTCATTTAGTACCGATTACTGTTTCGGGTCAGTGTGTGTGTGTGTGTTGTGATTCATTGTCAAAGCGTCCGGTGGAGTCGCCTGGTGCTGATGGTCCGTGAAAAGTGTGTCCGCTGTCTGGTGGTTGTTTCTTTCCCGTCTTCAAGCATCACGCAGTTACGTTTGGCAAATTGTACCATTCATCTCGGCATGTACTACTAGCACTTCATTGATCGAGTGAAGATAGGGAAGAATTTATCACTGACTACGAAGGCATTGCTCCGTACAAGGTGATCGCTCGTCCTGCGTCTGGATGTCTCAGCAAATTGAGCAGTGATTGAGTGGTGTCGTTACTAGCTGCGAAGTATTGAAACCATTGCTTCCCTTCCAGAAGCGTCGTGGTTTTTGTGAGTGAGAAAAGTTCCCTAAATTATTACACCGACAGCTGGAAGCGGATTGCAAGGCGCAATACTCCCCGGTGTTCATTAATTACTTGCCCCCTGCAAGAAAAAAATCAAACCGCAAGGAGGTTGGAGAAAATTCGGTGGAAATCGAGTGGAAAATTATTCCCCACTTTGTCTGGAGCAGCTTTGGCGAGCAGCAGAAAATCATTTAAGCCCAGTCTATACTAATGGAATATTGAATGCGTTTTGTCGGCCCGGCCCGCTTTTACTGCACGCCTTCGTTTCATGCCGAATGATAAAGTGTCTGGCATGGTGGCTGGCATGGTGATACATGTGAAGTGAAAAATATGTCCATCATACGTGTACGTGAAAAGTGGAGCAGGAAAGTGAATACGCTGTGATGTTGTACGCGCTGTGTAAACTTTAAGTGTCGATACTGTGTAAGCTGAGGTTGTGCCGCTTCGGTTGTCCGGAGATATATCAAATTAATTGTGAAATTTTGCAAACAAAAGTGTGGTACAGGTTCGAATGTTTTGAGAAACGGGTGACGTGTTTCTTACTAGCAAACACATTAGTGAAGATTAATAGCAACAGACAAATTTCGGCAAAAAACATCGTTTCGATTTAAGGCATCATTCTGTGCATGAGTGGTAAGTACGGGCGTGCCATGAAAACTCCTCAATTCCATTAACCACCGACGAGTGGGCCGACTCAAAGCCGACTAGCATAGCTCAACTTGCATTAACCGCACTCATTAGAGCACCCACAACATCCGCCCGGTCTGACAGCCAGAAGCACATTGGCCCAGGCTAATGAGAATGAAACTATGCGTCGATCCACACCTGCTCGATACGAACGTAGCATAAATGGCGGCGATAATCACTTGACGGGCCCACACGTCTCCCAATCGGGACGAACATTTTGGGGAGGAAATGAGCAGTTTCCTGTTTAAGCTAGCATTTTGTTACCACGTGATGATTTATCCTTCTTTCTACGCGATGTTCATTTAGTACCGATTACTGTTTCGGGTCAGTGTGTGAGTGTGTTGTGATTCATTGTCAAAGCAGTGCGTCCGGTGGAGTCGCCTGGTGCTGATGGTCCGTGAAAAGTGTGTCCGCTGTCTGGTGGTTGTTTCTTTCCCGTCTTCAAGCATCACGCAGTTACGTTTGGCAAATTGTACCATTCATCTCGGCATGTACTACTAGCACTTCATTGATCGAGTGAAGATAGGGAAGAATTTATCACTGACTACGAAGGCATTGCTCCGTACAAGGTGATCGCTCGTCCTGCGTCTGGATGTCTCAGCAAATTGAGCAGTGATTGAGTGGTGTCGTTACTAGCTGCGAAGTATTGAAACGATTGCTTCCCTTCCAGAAGTGTCGTGGTTTTCTTGAGTGAGAAAAGTTCCCTAAATTATTACACCGACAGCTGGAAGCGGATTGCAAGGCGCAATACTCCCCGGTGTTCATTAATTACTTGCCCCCTGCAAGAAAAAAATCAAACCGCAAGGAGGTTGGAGAAAATTCGGTGGAAATCGAGTGGAAAATTATTCCCCACTTTGTCTGGAGCAGCTTTGGCGAGCAGCAGAAAATCATTTAAGCCCAGTCTATACTAATGGAATATTGAATGCGTTTTGTCGGCCCGGCCCGCTTTTACTGCACGCCTTCGTTTCATGCCGAATGATAAAGTGTCTGGCATGGTGGCTGGCATGGTGATACATGTGAAGTGAAAAATATGTCCATCATACGTGTACGTGAAAAGTGGAGCAGGAAAGTGAATACGCTGTGATGTTGTACGCGCTGTGTAAACTTTAAGTGTCGATACTGTGTAAGCTGAGGTTGTGCCGCTTCGGTTGTCCGGAGATATATCAAATTAATTGTGAAATTTTGCAAACAAAAGTGTGGTACAGGTTCGAATGTTTTGAGAAACGGGTGACGTGTTTCTTACTAGCAAACACATTAGTGAAGATTAATAGCAACAGACAAATTTCGGCAAAAAACATCGTTTCGATTTAAGGCATCATTCTGTGCATGAGTGGTAAGTACGGGCGTGCCATGAAAACTCCTCAATTCCATTAACCACCGACGAGTGGGCCGACTCAAAGCCGACTAGCATAGCTCAACTTGCATTAACCGCACTCATTAGAGCACCCACAACATCCGCCCGGTCTGACAGCCAGAAGCACATTGGCCCAGGCTAATGAGAATGAAACTATGCGTCGATCCACACCTACTCGATACGAACGTAGCATAAATGGCGGCGATAATCACTTGACGGGCCCACACGTCTCCCAATCGGGACGAACATTTTGGGGAGGAAATATTAACCACACGCTAAGCGCGATGTTGGAAAAATCCCTACCCCTAGCTGGAAGTGGAAGAAATTCAACGGAATTATGGTACAAAATCGATCCCGCAAACTGTGCAAGGTTAAATGAGTTTTGGGTTTACCACATGCCACAAAAACCAACGGCAAAGAACGCCATCCCTAGAAGTGAGTTGTTTACGCCGATTCCGTTAATATTCGTTTGTCTCATGAATAAATGGTGTATCACATCCGACAACCGATCCGAGCAGTGTGTGTGTACTTATTTATTTAACATAATTTAAGAGTTTGTACGATTTCGGGTCAATTAATTTGTTTGAGACATTTCGTTCATACTGCAATTCTGCGCGTTATGCGATACGATACCGAGAAGTGCGGGTATGCTTAACTTTTCACCAACGCGCTTCCATCGCATCACGATTGTACGCTTTGTCTTTTATAATGGACGGATAAAAGGCTGAGAAACTTTCCATCGTTACTAATTGAGGCAGCAGCAGCAGCAGCAGCAGACGGATCCATCTTCCTACGAGCCCAGGCTCGGTTATCAGTCCACCATGCTTCTTCTCGCTTGGAAAAGTGCAGTTCATCTTGGTTAGTTCGGGTTTTTTTTTGGTTTTGGTTTGCTTTACACAGACATAAAGTCCGTCTAACTTTGCCAGACTAGCGTTGGCTGGCACGCGCCCAATAACAACCATTTCCGTTAGCTGCACAATCTACGGGAACGATTACGATAGGTGTTCGTGGTGCCTAACTAAGTGAAACGAATTTTAGTCGTTCTCCGGAATTCGTTAACGCCCCAGCCCGGTTTTCTGTGGGCCGCCATAATTTACACCATCTACCTTTACGGGGTTCAGCGTAATCCCTTTACCTTGGAGTTTTGCTGAATACCTTTGCAGAGGAAATGGTACATTTTATACCTCGCCCTAACTATAGCTGCATAGTTTTTCAAGGGAAGCAATGGGCTTATGTGGCGAATGTTGGTGAAATGATAAATTGTAACACTATGAAGCAAATTTGGTTTTTGCCTAAAAACTATAATGTGACAGAAGAGCTTCATTTTCCAACGAAACACACACACATACACACACACACACACACACACAATTCCAGGCTTGGTGCATAACAAAGCAATGGCTTTTCTCCATGAAATGGTAGTGTAAAAATAATCCTTTGGCAAATCTTGTTTATGCATCATTTGCACCGACGAGTGAATGGCATTTATTTCGGTTAGCTTTGTTCGGAATTCAGTCGGCAAAAAAAATTGCTTCATATATCAACCCACTCTTTGCAGCATTACAGTATTCATAAACATTCTGGAAGCATGCCATTTTCGAAACGTTAATGCGCTTATCGCCCCAGTCAATGTAACTCAGCGAAATTTTAACAAACTTTTATTATTGAAATGCAAAATGAAATAATCCGACGTGTGTTCGTTCCACTTATATATTATTTAACTTCAACCCAATATTTATTATGATAACAGACAGCTCATCCCATCATCAAAAGCGCAGTATTGTAGATGGTTTATATGCAGTGCGTCAATAATCTCAAAATTTATAACACTCTAAACGTCTTGTGATGCATTAGAAACCATCATTGTTTAAATAATGCTTATGCAAATTTCTAGGGACACAGTTCGTTAGTGTTCTATCCGGCCAAACCATAACTATTACTCCTAACCCTTGTTCAATATGATGTGTTTTGACAATGGTTATATTCTATTCTGACGGTCAACCCATAACAGTTAACTATCCTTCATTCTATTTGTCTGGCTCTCTCTCTCTCGTACTCCCTCTCTGACATACACCAAACATTGGGTGTGCATTGCAAAAGAAGATAAAGTAACCAGCAAGGATAACCATAAATTCTTGGTATCATCCCAAATAACGATGTCACGCGTTACGCATTACGGAGCTTTCATGCGCACCATTCCACATAATCCGTTTTGCAACTCACCTGCCCTTTATGATAGAAAAGTCTGATGGGGCTTGTGTCCTTTGTATTTTCCGCTGGGTACATTCCATCCATCGATTCCGCCCATCCACAGGTGGTATTCCCGTGTGTTTTTTTGTCAAATCGGTGTACACTACTCGCTCTGCTACGCTGTTCTGCCGGAATGGTATTTTGAAATTCCCGATCCGGATGACATTTTTACACCATCTCGTGATGCTGCCTAGCCACGCGGCATCGTTCACCGTTGCTGTGCTTCTTTAAACAGCAACAAGGGAAAAAAAACTGCTCCGGCTACCCAACATGCCTGTACTGCCAGGTTCCAGGGTACATTAACAAATTGAACGACACTAGACAACCGTGATCGAAGGGTCTTCGGCCTGGACAATTCTCTCGCTCGATGGCTGTGAATTTCCCGGAACTGGTGGCAACCTTTGTTGTGATGTTTTATTCAGTTTGATTCCTTTCTTTTATGCTCGAATGCGAACCATCGGTATGTAAGTTGCGTGGCACAATGTAGTACACGAACGTTGTGCAAAATGCCTCCCGAGTGCTCCAATCTGCTGGAACAGATTGTTATGAATCGGAATGTGATTTTCCATAAACTAGTCATACTTACTTAAAGGTACTTTTGTTCCAAATTTGTAACAATATTTCCCGAAAAGCAGGGCGCTTTCTTCCGCCTAATACTTACCATGAAGTAAAATTGAAAACCACTGTTTCTTGGACTTATCAGAGTACAATGGAGCGGTAGTAGAATCCGTCACTAACAGTTCATCCACGCTCGCACCACTCCACGCACCGATTTGTACTGGAAAGTGGCTAATCAATCCTGCAGCAGATCAGCTAATTTTGCATTCATTTTCTTAGATCTACCCTTCGGTAGGTACTAGCGTCTGTAGCTTTGTTATTGACACGCGGAAAAGTTGATTATCATACAACCGCTCCATCTTCGCTCAAACGCTCAGCACCAGGTACGCTTGTGCATAATTTGTTCAAAGCTACATCTTTCCTGGGCGTATAAAACCCTCACTCACCAGCTTAAGGCGCAAACGAGGCACAAGACTGTAGGATTAATTATCTTGAAGCCCACCATCCACCGAGCGGCCCCTACAAATTGTGCCCGTTCGAGCGTACGCTCAACAAGCTCAGAGAGTTGATAAAGCGATATTGATGAACTATCATCATTAATTCAGCGAATCGCGCGGCAAACTCGCGAAAGGGGGCGTGAAAACATCACTTCCCGTACGGCTAACCAGGCGCCTCCATCACACATTCTGTTCGGATCCCACTGAATTTATGCTTTTCTCGGGATCGTCCGAAACAGTGCCAGAATGACAAAGCGTTGTGACGATTGACTGCATCGGATATACTGTTTGTGCAAACAATTTCGCAGAATAACAACCCACAATTGGTATTGGATTTTCACACCCAGGGACCATTTTGACCCTCGATAGCGTCCGTAGAACGTCGAAATCGAAGCTCGTGGGATCGTATGTATTGCTTAGGATGGCATCGACCGTTAAAGTAAGCTTTGAGGGTGAAACTTAGGGGAAAAGCAGATTTGCAATCCATTTTTTTCAAAGGCTAAAGGTTGCCACGGGTTAAGCTAGCAACCGACGCAAGGCTGACCAGAAAATGTTTCCCCACTTTTAATGAGATTTTTTTACATTTCCTTCCTTTCTTTTGTGCTTTCCTGCTGTTGTACAACAAAAATCAAGAATTAAGATGAGACTCTTGAGGGAAAAAAAGCACAGCGAACCTAAGCACAGCGCAAAACGAACGTTACCACAGCCTACATCCGTTTGCATGATAATGCGTAAGCGAGGCCTCCCTTTTTCGCTTCTATTATCCCTTGAGTGCAAGTGAATCCTAAACGCGGATATCCTTTTTATTTTGTCGAATTCCTTCGCCTGCTTACAATCCGAGTCTTTTGTCTACTTATTTCGTGTATTCCATAGAATTCATTGTTTAGTTTTTCTTCTATTCAATCTAGTAAATTGTTAAGTCCGGGTGCCATCCTTAGGAGATCGATTGTTTAACTGTGTAACCATACAGACTCTTTGTGAAAAAAACGGGAAAATCCCAAAATAAAACGTGCCTGAAATCTTCCAGGAATTTATATTAATTCTCATTACATTTGTTAAATCACACGATGGCACTTTTTACGTTCTGCCCTGTAGAATGTCATGCCAACGGCAGACAATCGGCTTGAACCACACTGTTCATTAGACAAAAATGACTTCAAACACCCTTGAACTAGATTGGTATTGTTTTGTGGCAATTAACCAGCAGGAAATACGATCAAAACCCCAGTGGGTGGTAGTTGTTGGATGAATCTAATCTCTATGTCAAGCGATGTCTTGTTTCGGTGAGAAAAAAATGTCTTTCCGGTTGCATTGACAAAGAACTTAATTATGAAAATGCTTGCAATATGGTTTGTTTTTTTTTCTTCGCTATTTGGTCGGATTCATTTCTGCTTTAAGCCACGCGCACATTAATAAGTGTCAATCAGGACCGAATGGCCTTCACACGTTGCTCGCACCCTTATCGAACACCCGTACCGTACGTTACAATCGATAATAAAACTTTCGTTAGCATAAGCAGTTGCAGCCTTAGTTCCACCCCGCAAACTCATATTATGGCGTCACTGTACAGATTCGTGATACTCGCCCCCCAAGTCCCTCAGACGAACAGGCTCACCAAATCACCAAATGGCCTCATTTTGTCACAGCGTGTTAGTGAAGTGTTTATTACGATTTTATGATCCACTGCCTGATCTAATCAAGCTGACCTAGAGCCATCATTGTATTTGTTTAGTCTTTCTTCGGGCAGCAAATTGTTTCACTTTCCAACACAAATAAAACAACGCGCGTTTCCGCTTTACTGTAGTTGCATTTTTCGTACAGATTCATGACCGCTTAAGCAAATCGTTGACCTAGGAAACGATGGGCCACACGAAACAATATTATTTGCACATTTTCTTATGAATTTATTCATGAGCTAGCGACAGCGAGATACAGAAAGAGAGAGAGAGAGAGAGAGAGTTATGGTTCGATAGGAAAGCTTCCGGAATGGAGGGTACCGAAGGCAGTTTCTTTCGTTTTTCTTAAATTTTCAGACCAGTGGGCGAGTTGTGTCTTCATTTTTGGAACTCAACCTCACCATGCTTCCATGCAGAAGGCAAAGATAAACAAAACCAAATCATCATGACGTAGTTGCAATTTTGTTAGTCAAATGTTATTTCCCATGATAATCAACATTTTGCCCGAAATATGGCACTTTTTAAGTTACAATGTTTGAATCGCTGTTAATAGAAACAGAAAGCAACGATATGTCCTTGGCAAACGTTCCTACATCCGAAGGCTCTTTTTCCCAATGTTCTCCACTAGCTCAAGCTCAATAAAGCACATTAAACATCGTAATGTTATGCGTTTGAGGGTGAATATTTCATTGTGTTGGGAATAAAACTCAGTTAAAACAACATGTCTCACGGTAGGTGTTTCTTACCACTGGTTTCTTTGTCGAACTGTCGAACTGTGACCAAAATAAAGCGAAACTAATACGAAACTCTTGCAAGGTTGCGTAGTTTATGCGCACTAAGATTACTGCAAGGGATGGCTGTGGTTTAGCGGTGAAGCAAAAACTTTTCTCCAAAACCTACGTGCAAAACTCTAACTCCCAATTCGGACAAGGGATTTAAAGTTTTACTTTCCATGGCAAGTGGTCAGGTAAGCACGTCACACTACGGTGCAGATCACAGAACGGACGATTATTACGTGTTGTGAGAGTATGTGGAAGGCTTTTAGATCAAATTTTGTGGCACTCTAAGAGCCACTATATTAAATGCATTTCAACAAAACCATTACACACACACACCTACATCCAGCATACTATATGCAACTCGGTCAACTGTAATCTATGCATCCCGCTCGTCTAATCCACTACTCCATACGGCAGCCATGTAGTTAGCGACATTGTAATCCCTTGCCAAACTTCTGCCCAACTCATTTGGAAGTACGAGATAAATCTCCGACACTCGTGCGCTTTCGTGCCCGTTAATGGACCACCTACCCGTATACTTCCGGACCCATAATCCAGCCAACAACCCCGAAACAACCGCGGAAAGCTTCTTGGCGGACTTTGCTTCAAACATCAAAAATTCGTTCAAGTAAGCCCATTTGGCCGCTATCGGGCACTAAAAAACACTCACACCGCTTAGGAGTAGAAGGCTATAAAATAAAAGTACCTTATCCTAGGGTATCACCGAAATCCTAACGGCCACGGTCAGCCCAACACTCATTGCCTCCTGAAGCACACGACGTACGACGCAATATCATATCGTACCGATGGTACAATTTTCTTCATAAAGGTCATATCCGGGGGATTTCGATCGAATGCGATGCCCCGGGACGACACATAACAACCGAGCCGAGAAGGGGAAAAAGAATATACACCTGGGCCGTGAGTGTGGCACCATCAAAATTCAAAAAGAAAATCATAATTGGCCTACTTTATACAGTCAAAAGCTGCTTTCGAACCGTTCGTCGGGACTAACAAATGAGTGCCGGTTACCAGATTGCATTCTTTTTTTGTCGCCCCAAATGGAGACATTTACTGGAATACTTACCAATACAATGTTCGGACGCGAGATGTTGTTTTTTTCTTCTCCTTGGTCGAATCTCACTTCTCAAGGTTTTAGCAGTTCCGTTCAATTGAGTACCGTCATCGCTCAATTGATTCGTAAAAGGGTCGAATGGAAAACGATCGACCCACCAGAACGGAAAGGTAAGCAGAGCGTGCTCGATTTTTCATTGATCGTGTAGCGGTAAAACGGAGCCAATCAGAAGAACCACTTCCCGTTGTGAATGAAATTGAGCAATCTTCTTTCGTTCTTTCACGTCTGATCTGAGGGGTTTTTGGTACTTCGTACCGTACCGTTAGTAGATCACAGACCGTGAGCCAGACGGATGAGAATGTTTGGTCGAAGATTCTTAATACCTTACCTGACGCAAGATGCGATGTTTCGATTGTATTCATATTTTTTGTCCACCTATCGGCTCACGGATCATTTATTCGTACCACCGTGGAAGTGGTTCTGTTCCAAGTCAAATCTTCCGCTGGAGTAAGATTCAATCAAAACCATTGATTGGCAGCTTATTTAGGCCGGTTTTTTGCTCTCGGCCAGCGCAACACAACGTGGCAAGCATGGGCAAACCTTGGGGTGGCAGTAGCGCCAGCATTATTTGCCTGGAAGCATAATTTCCAAGAATATATTCTGGCATCTCATTCGCTCCCGTTTTTTGGTGTTGCGTTGCTCTATTTGCTCCAAATCCGAGGATGAATGATTAGGTGTGTTAGCACTTTACATTTCTTTCATTACATTTTTACATCATTCACGGTTCTGGTTTGTGTTTTGGGTGGTTTGCGATGTCACGGAGGAGAAATAAAGTACAACACATGCACGCTTTTAGCACCCTGGGTGGTTATTTTAAACCAAAGAAAAACAATTCACGATGTTCTTATCCAATTTAACGATCATGCTTTTTTCAGAATTCATTTTTCTTTGTTACGCTGTTTTCACCGCATCGCTGAACGAAGTTTCCTGTCGGCAGCGAAGCTCTTATGGACAAATAATGAACAAAAGATGTTCAATGAATGTGCCTTAATTTCAACGCGTAACTTTGTTTTTGTGCGCTTGTACCAAACCACGCTTCCCAACGCACAAAGGCATCCAGCTGTTAATGAGTGGAAACAATAAAGATAACCAACTGATCACACCCGCCGAAACCAAAAAAAAAACAAAGCGCAACAACAACAACCAAACAAAAGTGCCCTACGGCGTGGCGCCAACTTTATGGAACGTGTCTGTCTTGTAAGGAACCGCTTCCAATCGACATGGGCTGATTGAACCACGATCAAGAAGAAACATGACGCAGGGAATTTGCCCGCGCCGTTTGTGGTCCCGACAAATCTGGCAAGGATCTGAGCGGCGTCCCTTTTTTTCGGTCGATCTAATCAGGTTAAATCGATTGATGGAACGGATTAGCGTGGCGGAGAGCTGTCCTTTGTTTCCTTTTGCCACACACGTACACATCCATCCATCTCCCGCAGGCACAGCACCAAGGTGAAGGAATCACTCAGACACGCTGTGGCACAAATGTGGTGAGAAAATGGTAAATTGTCGCACAATCTCATCCAATTTCCCGACCTCGTTAGTCATCCTTTTGATGCCCAGCTCCCAACAACCAGGTGACGCTGACGACGGCCAACTGATGAAACTTCTTCGGGACATTGGTTCGTGGAAAGGTAGCGTCGTATAAAAGGCACCCCCTACAACCCGAAAAGAAAAATGTCTTCTCACCTAGGCAAGCTCTAATCATCTGTGAAAGTTAATTACAGCATCATCTTTAGTGGTGTGGGAGCGGAAAAAGCTTATAAGCGCTTGCATGCTGATGTTTTCCGAATGTTTGGGAGATCGGTAGTGTGTGGTCGGTAAAACGGAATGGAGGTAAACTATAATCAGTGCTTTGTGTGTTTGTTTCATCTTTCTTTTTTTGGGGCTGATGTTTCTTCATGTTTTGCGAAGGAAAGTTATAATTGAATTTTCCACCTTCGAACCTATGGCCCCCGGGCACAAGCCCGCCGAATGAATAATTTGGTATACACCAACTCTCTGTTCCGGATGAAACTATGGTTTCGCCCGTTCTTGCTCACTATCGACTAAAGGGTCCAGCACACAAGGAACATCTGACTTTTATTGGTTCGCTGTGTGTGGGGGTCGCGTGCTCAATTTTCTCACCCCACAACCCTGCGGGAAGGAACTATTAGCCGAACGCAAATGAATTGCTTAATTAATGGTTCACCATGGCGGCAACTATGTGCGGGATAACCGGCTACAGTGGCCGGCACTGATCGAACCCAGCATCCGCTTTATGGTAATGGCGCGGTAAGCTAGACGACCGTTTGGGGAAGCCAGCCAAAACAGAAAAAGGGTAGCGCTGGCAGTATGACCGTGTGTGAAATTTGCTTCCCTTTTGTGCAGCAGCGCGTAACAGGCGAAACCGAACCCTGTGTTGTCATAATGGAGTCGGAAAGTTTTGCCCGCTAAAAGGGAGCAATAGGAAAAATAAAAGTTTTATGTTATTATTGTAAGTAAATCATTTTCCCTGCAACCGGTCAATGGGTTGCTGCGTCGGTGGGCAAGCGGCGTCCCCGGCGTTATCCCAATGTTGGTCGTCGGTGTTGTGGATTATCGCGGTTACATGATAGTGTTGTGGTAGTAGATAAGTCAGCACAGCAGCAGCTCCGAATGCCTGCCACGTATGCGTTGAATAGGGTTTACCGGTTAATAGAGTTTCGAATTTCCTCTCCAGTAACTTCATCGTGTTTTGGGTCGGAAATTAATTAGGGAAGAAATCCCTCCGCTTAGTTTTGATTTAATATTAAGCAGAGTGTGGCAAATTACCATGTATTCTATCTCAGTTGTTTCTACTCTTCTTTTTCGGATTATTGCATTAAGGCTTTTTTGGTTTAGTATACATGATATTTTATAGTTCAATTTACATAGACACTGCTAGTTGAATAGCAATTTAAAGTATAAGAATTCGTAAGACTTTATTTTATTTTATTTATTTACGTATTGTCTGCCTGTTGGCTACACAAAGGAACTTACAATCTACTTTAAACTAATTAATGCTTAATTTAGAGGGAAGGGAAAGGAGTAGGGGGAAAGAGAGAGGATCTTAACATGGAGCGGATACGAAGGGAACGGTTGGGAACATAGAATAGGATGGAGCAGAGCAGAGAAGGAGCATCAATACAATCGAGCAAGAGGGAAACGACAAATAGGGTTTGGGAGTGTGAACGACGGACCTCAAGAGAGTCAAGCCCCAGCAGCTGACACCTAGACTCATAATCGGGCAGGGCGCTAGAGGTTCTACCAAGTATTTTACCAACCGCAAACCTGGTGAAAGATCTCTGCACCCGCTATATACGATCCATATGGACCCGAGCCGTAGGAGACCATACTACTGAGCAATACTCCAGCAAAAACCTGACCAGTGAACAGTATAGCGCTTTCAGACACAAAGGATCGGAAAAGTCACGAGCAATACGTTTAAGGATACCCAGTGTTTTCCGGGCTCTTGCCACCGTAGAATCTATGTGGGACACAAAGGTAAGGCCACTATCGAGCCATACCCCTAAGTCCTTGACCAGCGAAACTCGGTTGACCAGAACCAGGTCCAGCACATAGGGATAAGCGGAGCGGGTAAACGAGATGACTTGACACTTAACCGGACAAAGAGTGAGAGAATTACAAGCACACCAAGAGGAGAAACGGTCAAGAACACTTTGCAGACAAACACAAACCGCCTCCGATGAAATAGGGAAAAATATTTTCACATCGTCGGCATTGCAAAGAAAGTGATCGTGTGTCAGGACAATACTAATATCATTGAGGAACAAGACGAACAAGAGAGGACTTAAGACACTGCCCTGGGGAACACCGGCCCCGGAACAAAAGGAGGCAGAGAAATAAACATTTAATTTAACACGGTACGAACGATGAGTCAGAAATGACTGCAACCAGGAAACAATTATGCCATTGACTCCAAGAATTGACAGTTTCTTAAGAAGTAACTCGTGAGAGACACGGTCAAATGCAGATTTGAAATCTGTGTAGATTGCGTCGACTTGAGGAACTTCATCAAGGTAGGATGACACGAAGGACGTAAAACACATGAGGTTGGAAGCAGTGGAACGCTTAGGGACAAAACCATGTTGTTGGGGGATAACGAGACTTCCCAAAACATTATTTCGTAATGTGAAATCGAATTATTTGAGCGACTCTTTACAACAGACGAAGTCATTAAACATTCGTGTACTCACATATCCAGCTTTGTTTCTGTTTTGTTAAGTATAGTTCATAAATTTGAGTTTTGGAAACTTTTATGTTGGAAGAAGGGGGTACGCGACACAATGCGAGAAATACTTTTACAAACGTTATAAAATGTTTATTGAGCTAATTCACACGCGTTAAAACATTACATAGTACAATACATAGATAAAACAATACTCGCAAGCACACGCACCGTACGCCCTGTCCCGGCAGCAGCTGATCGTGAAGTGCCCATACGAAGCACGATCCTCCAGACGCCCGAACACGAAGGATACCGAGTGCTACGTCGATACCTGTCACTTAGCGACAGGATCGAGTAACGGCGTTACGGTCCGGGCTCCTGCTTTATCGAGTATCCACTCACAACAGAAACAATACACTCCAAGGACAGACACAACTTAACTTGAAAACGAAAGCTCGAGTTGGTAAATTAACGATCACACACGGAGCTGAGAACTTTTGCGAGGCACCCATCCTATTTTTAACAAACCACAACAGTGAGCTATGTATTCTGATGCTTGTAAGCATAAACGCATAGCATAAAATGAAAAATTCCATCTCTAAATATAGGGGAAAAACAATCCTACCCCTTATTTATTATTCATCTTCCAAACTCATTTTCACACTCGCAGCTCGGTAGTGTCTTTGGCATGTGCTCAACATATCGACGACCTTCTGACAACATCCTCACCGTAGGAACGTTTATGAGCAATTACCATCCTGCCGCACACATCACATCAAACTCGCTTCGTATTTACTTCGTTACCGACAAACATTACATTACATCAACAAGAATGCCCACCCAAAACCGGCAGGAAGTTCGCGCCACCGATAGATGCCAGCATTGCCACGCGTGCACTGTGACTGTAACCGGGTGACGGGTGGAACATTTTTAATCAACGTATCCAATACATAACAGGAACCGCGTGTTACTGGCATTATCCACTCGGCTGAGACTCGGTGGTTAGACCCGAGCTGTTGTGTTGACAGCCAGCCTCGGACTTCCGGCTCGGTCCGAAGGGTAAGAACACGTCTTTTGCGCAAACCACACAGCGAATGACATGTGATGAATGAATTGCGGGCTTACCCGGGCTGTGTCTCGTGTTTCTTGCCGTTCGCTGGTGAAGAATCGATACAGTGTGTGACGGTGTGGAAAATTTCATTGGCCTGGGTAATGCGAATGGGACAAATTTTCACACCACCCGGCAATGCACGACGAAGAGATCATTGGGTGGGTTCGGTGCTGTAGTCGGTGTTGATTGTGCAAGACTGTTGCAATGAGAAAGTTTTGCATCATAATTGTATGCTGAGGATGTTGTCGAGCCGGGCTCTGGTCCCGTTCGACTATCTGAGACTATCTGAGACCGGAGGATGCCTCCGACTCAGATTTCTCAAGACCAGAAGCTTGCCTCCGACTTGATTGGAATATTTTCGGCTAGAATGAAGACCGGAAGCTTACCTCCGACTTCATTGAGCACACACAGAATGGTTGTTTTAGAATGCCGCTTTATTGCTGTTCTTACTGGCTAATTTATATTAATAAAATGCTGACCGATTCGCGGTCAGCATCTTCTTCTTTCTTGGCCTAACGACCTATCAGGTCATGCCTGCCATTTCTGGCTTACTAGACTTATTGTTACCGCATAGTTGGATAGTCAATCCTCACTATGGGGGAACGGCCTATATGAGACTTGAACCCCGGACCTGCCGTGTGAAGGCCGGCGCCGCTGTCGCATCTACCACCGGGCCGCCCGTCGGCATTTGGATCGTTTTTTGATCGCTTCGTTTTTCGTCTGAGGCGAGGGACAGCATTGTTGCGTCAGCAACAGAGGACGATCCCATGCCCTTCAGCTACTGCTCTCGGTCAAATACAACGTAAGTTGGGGATAACATCTCTTCCGAACTGATTCTTCATTGTGACAGGATTTATCATTAAAGTCCGATATTTAGTAGGACTTAGAAGGGAATTAAGATAAAAGAAAGAGACATAGTTAAATTTATAGTTTAATAGTTTATAGTGAGTGAGGGAAAATAATACATTCATAAAGAATACCGGCTTGATGAATCATCCGTTACATTAGCTTTACACTTTTCTCCTTAGAAGTGATCTCATTACACAAGCATGTTCATCTATTCCATTCGTGCGTGGCATACAATGCTTCTCCCTGAATTCACCAGAACAAAACCAACATTCCAAACGATTATCTCTCGGTAATTAATAAACGCTCACGCTGCACTTGGTATCATAAATTTGCACCGCTTCCGTTCGCATGACGGTACCACTCGTTTGCAATTGTGAATGAATTATCATTACGATTTAAATTGCGCTTTTTTTTGCCACTCCTGGTGCTGTCCGATTGCCGATTTCAGGGAACAATTTATGGTGGTTATGCACCGTTTGATGATGGTCATGAATGTTCGGTTGGTAAAAGGAAAACAAAAGAGTCGATTTTGGTGCAACATCGATAGTGAATGGGTTGGTCAGATTTATACGATTGCTACTCATTCATTCTGCATAACAGAGAGAGCGCATTTTTGGTTTTTTGAGTTATCTTACTCACTTACTGAACTGAATATTCCTGCAGTAGGTTATTAAACAGTTTTCAAATTGGGAAGTTAGTACTTTGTTGCGGACGTTCTAAACAGCAACACGATCTTAAGACATGCTTTTCTTGGCAGTTTGACATAAAGACAACTGTGTTGTCGTGCATATATACTAAAACTTACTTATCATCATAACAACTCCTTCATTTTGAACACTAATTGATACAATGAAACCATAGCGAACCATAGCGACCGAACATAAGTAGAAAGAATCACCAAACAACTAATCATCGATGTGCGTTGCGAGGTAAAATACACACAAAAACCCATATGAAGACGATAACAAACCAAAGCAAGCAATTGAGAAAGTTAGCGCTGCTGCTCTAGGTCCACGACAAGGCGAAGAAACCGTATAGTGGCGCAAGATGGATGCAGAACTCCTATCCCATGCTGCTAAACTTGTCCGATTGGTCATAGATGAGAAAATAAGAAGTGACTAGTGACCGATCGTAACCCACCGCCAAAAAGCAACGCGCCTTCGTGTGCTGTTTCCACTGATCAATCAATTGCTGATTATTGTTGGTGAAAATGTAATTACGAACGAAAGTAGCGGGCAATGGTTGGGCCCCAGTACGCAGCGCTCGCGCACGAAGAGAGAAACCATCCATTTTTCAAGCCCAGCTTCATCATCTTGGATGACATTTCACTTCGGGTTTTAAACCCGGCCGCTGGGAACAACAGCATACCTGACCTCCACCAAACTAGTTCGCATCACGTGCGCGGCCCCATTACCGGTGTTATGGCGTTTGTTTAGAGCGTTTTGCTTAGCGGTATCTGACAGGCGAACGATCACGAAGTTCGAGGTCAACTTGAGCCGGTTTCGTGGTTTGTTGTGGATCCACTACGTGTACGGCAGCTTGGTAAAACTTTTTTTGCCCCTAATATTGGGTCATCATGGTTGTTGGAAACAAAACAAAAGTGGTTTAAGAACGAAGTCTTATTAAAAAGAGCTCTGCTCCTATTACTATTTAGATTTTAACGTAATATAAACATGATATATTTGTCTTTCTTTCTTTTCCTTTGAAAATCAGCAACCCCAATAACAATGAACCCCGGACCCCAAAGGATCCGTTAGCTCGAAGGCGCGGATCTTGCTTGTCGACCGTTCAATGGTTCTCGTGTAACAAACAGCATTCAAATGTCAAGAGCGTCAAAACCAAATGTGGGTGTTGCTATTTTTTCCGGCTAGGACAAGCAACAACAGAAACCCTGAACTGAAGAGGCACTGACAGCACCGTAACCTGGTAAAGTTGCGCGTATCTGGTAAAAGGCACATTTCATCTTCCGCCAAGATTATGAGAAAGATTTCCTTCTTCTATTTTTTTTTGCTGCTGCCAGCTTCAATGGCTGCTGACAATAAGTCATCTTTCAGGGATTTAGCCAGCGTAAGAGATGAATAAACATTCCCACAAACTGTGCGTACCAGGAATGGCAGTTCCGGTACAGTAACGCAAGTAAAAAAAAACACTTGCTCATTCGTGATTGTGTTTGGTTTTCTGTTGTGTTTACTTTATGTTATGATTTCTGGAAATTTTGGTGATTCTTCCAGATATTTTTATTCAATTCTGATGTTATTATTAGTGCTTCATTTTGTTTTATTTTATGAGTAAAATTAATCAATTTATTGACCATATGCCAGCACAGTGTGAACAAAAACCGACTTACTGCTATCATACAGCTTCCTTAAGCCGTGCTAATTGACAACCCGTCGATTAGCTTTGCTTCGATCGGCCGACTCAATGTCCGAGTCTTGCATGAACGTCCTGAATGGCTTCCCTGCTTGACGCTAAGTGCTCATTAACAGAGATCCCGGACACTGTTCTATCGATTCAGCTCGGATCGTCTCACCCTATGATGCTGACATACAAATTATTATAGATTTTATGTTGGTACGCGGCAGTTAGAAACCTCTTCCATCGATCTCCATCTGCACTGTAAGCTTCTTCGTCCCGTAGTTCTTGCTCATATTCCTAGGAATCCTTAAGCTTCCTTACGATAAGCAGCTTAGGAATTGGGCGATTCTAACTAAAAATCGAACTACACCAGCGTACCCGTTTAAACTTTCCCTTTATTCCTTGATGCAACAAGGCTCAAAAGCATGACCTTTCCAATGGCTAATTTTGTACGAATCTTGGACCGACATCCTAAGGAACAAGTTTCCGTAAGTGTTGTAGCTGTTTAAGAAATCAGATTAATTAAATTAATTTTGATCCTGATCCTGAAAATCGATCCTTGCTGAGGCAGAATGAATTTAAGGTGTTTTGCACTAATCGTTGCTTTAAAATTTAAAGCTCATTAGCGTAACGGTTTGGATTATGCAGGAGATAAACACGCTAATGCAATGTGACACACGTACGCTGTCAAATTTTTAATGTGATCTTATCGTTGCCGGCACGGGATGATTCGAAACGGATGTATAAAAACTTTCTTTATCCGCCATTCGCATTTCTTTTTTCGATGTGTGTCAGTATGCACCGCAGGAGTCCAATTTAGTAGCAAGATACAATCCGACCAGCCCGATTCTCCCTTACACCCTATAGAACTCCGTTTGCCAAATCTATTTCCTTGTGCTTCGTATGTAAACACACACACAGACGAAAGCCTACAACAGCCTAGGTGAGGAATAATTCAAATTGGGCCACCCTTCATGAGATGCCAGCATCCCGGTTTCGTTTCCATACCCCGAGCTGACTCTTGACGGACTGGTACCGTAAAAGCAAACCAGTTTCACTTTTGACGTTATCGTTCGATCGCCAAAAGGGTAACAATCTTTCGGCTATGACCGTTCGCTGAGATCATCGTCGGTCCGGGTGGCGGACTGCTCCGGCAGCACGTTACATAAATAATTCAAACAACAGCTCAACGTCCGCTAGGGACTTGACTCAAAGAACGCTCTGAATGACCTACAGGAGGCAATGTTTGGGCGGACGGTAGATAGCTTGGTTTCAAAAGCAAAACAAAAGCTGCTTCACTACAACGGGGCGAAAAGTTCCTGCTCCGCTTATGAATTCGTTACCAGTGAATTTGCAAACGTGTCTCATTCGGTGCTAATGCCTTTTTTATACTGCCGCCACGTGTTCGATAAGACAAGCTTACTGGTGTGCTTGTGTTGATCAAAATCTTTCATTAATTATTTAAAAATGTGATACAAAAAAACAGACTCCCGCTCCCGCCCATATACCAGGCCAACTAATCACTCTTAAGCACAACTTTGCTGGATGCTAATTTATATTTACTCACTTGCTGCTTTTCTGCCTCAGCTAGTTACGGACTAATGACACGTTCGACAGCGAACATGACAGGCACCTGATAGATTATGTGCAACAAACCGGGATAACAGGGCGTAGGGCTTAGCGAAACAACTGGTACCGATTCGGCTGACAGTGACAAATTTCTAGCAATCACATTCACACAGTTCTAGATTCCGATACCGATGGTCGTGGTCTATCTATCCCGCTCGCATAGTGACATTCTAACGCTGCCGGTACCGGGATTACCCTATCTGGGTAAATCAGGAATTCCGGCTAATGAAAGTGATCCCAACGTTTTGGGAAGCATTGTTGTAGTTCGCTTCCGATTGGATTGTACAAGCACAGCATTGGGGACCATATTAGAGCTACTACCTGCTAGGATGAATGAATTTCATTGCTTGTCGCTTTTCTGCTCTGCCTCTGTTGGAAATCAGATAAGTAAGGCTGAAGACGGTGGGATGGTGAAGTAGGGAATTATAGGCTTTACTCACAGGTGGTCGTCCTCAAGTGCGTACCTAAGGTAAGTTTGTACATTTATTTCAATCAACAACGAAACGATTGTTGTAACGTGCCCCTGTTTGCAATTAGCTAAAGTGCTTCCCCTTCTGTTTACTGAAGAAAACACATTTATTAGGTGGTTTAAATCTCTACGTCTCATAATAAATATTCTTAAACAGGATTAGCTACGCCAGATACATACACATTTGCCAGGAAATATGTACTATTTTAAGATCTCACAGTACATACAAAAAAAGTTAATGGTGATGTTAATCAATGGTTTTGCAAACGGCTCAACAATTCCCATTACAACTGTCGCTGCTCAACAGCTTGGCTGTTTGCCCTATTAATTTGCCTCATTTAAAAGATATATGGAGATTCGAATACGCGGGAGTTCACTTGAAATAAATTGTCTACCCATGACTTATCACACTGTTATCGCACTTCCAATAACTCACCAACAATAAATCTAAAAAGCGGGCTCAGGTTCACACCGCAAATGTTCTGCTCAGGCTTCTGGACGGCTTCAAAAACTTCTCATCGCCGTATTGGTGGTGGCCGTTCGACCATCGACGCGTTTGTATGCGTCTGCCACTTGTTCTTTGGTGTTTATGATTTATGCCGTTGCCAACTTTCTGCACCGGTCACCGAATCGGACACACAACATGACAAATAAACTCTTCGATTGTATGTGTGTTGTATAGTGATGTTGGTGGTGAATAGACCCATTAATTAATTTACACACTACTAAATCAATCAGAACTACTTGAAGTAATCGTGTATTCATAAGAATGCGATTTATGTGGAGCCATTTTGTCTCATCGTGACCAAACAGAAAATGCCCTATGATTGATAAAAATATTTGGCTGGATAAGCAAGAAAACAAACAGCACATTTGCTATACGTCAATAATCGTTCAAATTATAGCACAACTCCCACAGCAACAAAAAAACAAACAACTTTCTATTGAAAGAAAAAACTGGAAAAGTGTTTCTAAAGCTTGAGTAACCTTTCAAATGGGGGATCATTTTTATTCACCCCCTCGTACGATTGGGTCTTCAGACGAGACAGCTTCGAAGTGAAATGAAAAGATCAATAAATAGCACCGGAAGAGCAGAGCAGAGCAGAGGCTGCGGCTTACCTTTGCGCTAGATTTATGGGAAAGTTGCAAAGAAGTAAAGAAATGAAAAACTTCTCACCTGCAAATGGAACCGGAAATTGCCAAATCCGATGGCGACGTTAATCGGAATGACCTTGTAGTTTCGGAACGTAAGAACGCTAGAACGAATCGAGCAGTATATTGAAGTTTGTTGAAATGTTAAGCTCTTTGATACTATGAGACAAAAGAACACAGTTCCAGCTAAAGATGAGTCGCATTAGAAAAGCGTTCGGAAAGTTTGCTTAGTTGTGGGAAACACAATTTAACGAATTGCTTCGAAATCATCATCCATCCAACGGAATATCGATGTCCCGTCATCTTGATGGAAAATTTAATAACATCACATTTACTTTTATTACCTTCTCTTCAGTCGCTTCTTAAGCGATTCCGGTGTATGTGTCTCATCTCAGTTCTCTTGTGCTTAATTTCATTCTCGTAACGGGCGTCCTTCTATGAATCATTGACTTTCCTTCAGCTCGGTTCCACTTGAAACTACTGCAGGTAATGAAGAACCGAAAGACTCGTCTCACCAATTTTCACGGGAACCAATGAGAACGCACAACTCGACCGCCAGAAGTGCTTGAACTTCGAAGCCCCCGGACAAGCAAGATCATCGCTCGAGCATTAGCTACACTTTGTCCACAACGTGTGCGAAAAAGCAACCCATGCTGCCGTTGCTGGACCGTTACCGCTTCGAATCAGACTGGACGCTGTCGGTACCAATTGCTTCTGTTGACTCTTTGCGTCTAGCTTTTCGTGGGCAAAAGTTTCCGACGCTGCCTAATCCATATCATCCACCGAATCCGCTATCCCGCAGGAAATATCAACCCTACTGTTGGCATCAGTTTCGGCGGTAGATTATAGATTTTCGTTGTGGTTGATTGACAGGCGCGCTCTCGACGACACGCTGTCAACGTTCAAGACGCGCACAATGCGTGTTCCACACATATTAGGTCGAAGCGTCAGCGTACGCACCGATGTTCATGGGCTTCGGGGTAGTTCTGTGGTAGGTCACGAGCTTTGCCAATCCGTTCGATACGATACTGTCGAACGACGACAGTAATTTTATTTGTCAAGATCGATGATTGCGTGATTTTATTTCATTTAATATGGAAATGAGTGTTGTGAACGGAAAGGGACCAACTTTAAATGATGGTAGAAAGTGTCCTTCAAAAGCTTATTGTTAAGGGATTGTAAATAATAGCAAATAGCAAGTTATATCGAGCACTTCTGCTACACAAGTTCCAAAAGATTATCATAGCAAAGGGAATGTTCCAGTATTTAGCTTCGCTTCAACAATTCCAAATCCAATACAACTTGTTTGTTCTCACATTTTTCACAGACTTTCAACGCTACTCGGTCACTCGCACATTACGTCGGAACCGGGCCGACCCGTGACATTCATGCAGATCCTTTTGATCGCTCAACCATGGTACACCATCCGTAAGCGAGCGGCATTACCCTGCGCGACCTGCGCTCGTCCCGAATCTACCCATTGCAACGCACCCAAGAGACACCGACCATGATGGAACTTACCCAGACAGCCGGCAGTAGCCTAATCGCGGCCATCATCACCAACAGCACCGGCGAGGGATTAGCGAACGATGTCCTCAGCGGACACCGCTCCCTGCAGCACCAGCAACACCACCAACAGCATCATCAGTCGACGCCGCAGTATCCGCACCATCAGCAGTATCAGCCCCAGTATCTGTACGCAAACGAGAGCGTGGCTGGGCACGGAGCCGAAACGCAGGGTTACACCACGAACCCGATCTGCATCCTGCTGCCGATAACGATCTTCTACTGCTTCATCTTTGTGGCCGGCATTGTTGGCAACCTGTCCATCTGCATTGTGATTGCGAAGAACAAATCGATGCACACCGCCACCAACTACTATCTGTTCAATCTGGCCGTGTCGGATTTTTTGCTGCTGCTGTTCGGTAAGTTACGGGGCAGTTTTCGCGGGGGGGGGACATAGGAGTGACGGAGGAAGATGCTCAACGGTTGCTAGGAAGCGTTTCTCATTTCATGCTCAATGCTAATGAGCTGGAATCTGGTGCTCCGCTCCGGTTGTGAGGAACGAGAAGGCACATGGGTTGGCTAAAAATGCTTACCAAATGCGATTGCCTAAATGAGGTTTAACTTTGAGTCGCTTCGTTCGGGATTTCCTGAACTCATTACATCCTGTGAAGATGATCGGTGTGTTTTGGAGATAATTCTAATTTTGAAAGCAAAAGAAAAAAGCAACGCAAGACGTCAGCAAGGATAGCTTAAACTTACGAGGCTCAAACATGTTGATCCTTTAACGCAATAGGTGCATTACCGTTAATGTGTGTTCCATAATTAAAAGCACCGAAAATGATACTGTCATCCTTTTGATATTCAACATATCAGGTTCAACCATAATGGTTTAATGCGTATTTTATAATGGTAACATTTTGAAAGATCTACCTTTACCTGCGTCATTCATATGCAAATCCCGCAAGTAAATGCAGCTTAATAACGCATATGTTCACGATTACAGCGATTTGCACTCGAACACAGTTGACAACCGTTGGTTTTGTGGAATAAATTTCAATTTCAAAACTTTAACATCTGCCTCCCATTACTTCAACCCCAAAATTATCGCAGAGCACTTTCTCGGCGCGTACACAAAATTCAAAATATGCGACCATTAACCTTACCACACTAATGCCGCAAGAAGCATGGCAAGGGCCAAGGAAATACGGTGGAGTTGGGACGTGCGTTTCACAAAACCTTAAACTGCCCACATAGTACATATGCTTGAAATGCTCGAAGAATTCCAATCGTTTGGAAACCTAATGGGTGTAATGAATTGAGTTAACTGGAGACGACACCTTCACAGTAAGTGTTTCACATTCAAATATGGGAAATGCTCAATAAAAAGGTGCCTGTTGAACATTTCTGGCTAAATGAGCCTTTCAATTATTGAAAAGATCTTCTATCGGGTCACATTTTTTTTAACCTGGCCCCATACCTTTAGATTCTCTTACCCGGTCAATTAGTAGATTGATATAAAATGTAAAAAGGTTTAACCCGCTTTTTCTTGGAACAGTTGCTCCCAATCATGTAAATAGATTCTTTTGAACATTTATAAGAAGGAAACAAATGAATATGACACCTTTCTTCACTTCCTTACATGGACGACACAGGGGAAACCTTCCATGGACCATTCCAGGCTTAACGTTGCCGTGAGGTCACCATTATCTATTCTTCAATTTCAATGAAAATCCAATTTATATTCAGGTTGCCTCGACCAAAATAGGTTTCCTTAATATACTATCAACCGGCAGCAGTACGTGCCACATCTTGACCACTGCCGCAAGGTCACCGTTTGTGATATGCGCTTTGGCACACAGTAAGAATCTTCCTTCTGAACTTCGTTTCGCACCACACAAAAAAAACGTTTTGAATATTGTGCAACACTGTGTTGGCCACCAGCCATTGCTCCATTTTTTACCCATTTTATGTCATCCCGTTTCATCGCACAATATGGTACGACCAACTTAAAATACAGTACAACGGCATTCGGCTTTGCTGGGTAGTTCATATACATGTATGATTGGCACACAAACGACATCTCCAAATATCAAGCTCACCCGCTGAAACATCTGGAGCACCGGAATGCGGTCTACATCCAAGCACAAATGCATAACAGTGCAACGATACCTGAAATCAGCATTAGAAAAGATGTGCACCTTCTTATAGAAACGGTGCTTAGGAATGTGAATATGCTGCATTGCAACATAGAAGTATAGACAGGGTCACAGGGAGGCCTCCAAGCATCAAGGGCAAGGTGAGACAGTCAGACGCAATGTACAGTCTTTGTCTTATATGTCAACATGTGCTGTACGAGTTAAATTTTATCTCGTTCTGTTGGGATGTTCGGTGAAATAAATGGCGTAGTGCCATCTAATGATACAAAATCGTATTGTTTATTTCAATGCACAATGTTTCATAAATATCATTTTATTCTTTTCATTGAACAAAATTAAATAGAACTAAGATTTATGGTATCTTGTGTTTGTTTTAAACAAAGGATACCGAAGAATATGGTTTTTGAAAAATTATAAATTAAGGAAACATATCGAGTTCGATGTCCACAGTTTATTTCCTTATCTAAATCGCATCAGAGTTATTTTGTGATAAAATGTCTGTACGTGTATTTAGTGTGCCTGACAATCAATCCAGCGTACTCAAGAATTTAATGACGAATTAAATCCTCGTTTATTATCATGTATTATAATCCCCGGCAATACTTTTCATACCCCGTTCAGTTCTCGTTTAGGTTTAAATAGTATCAATTAGCGTTACCCCTGGTAAGTAACGCCCAAGTTAAACCAACTCATGAAATGGTTGGAGCGAAAACATCGAAATCACCTGGAACGCCCACCGTCCGCAGTCTATAGAGTACAGAGTCGTCGAACTTCTGTCCCCTTTCCAACTTCCCAACCCCGGTTTTTCCTTTTACATTACTGACCTCCACACCGGGGCAGCGATCGAACGTAAATTCTCGCTCATAGTAACGTAATAAAATCGTCTTGACTTTATCAGACACTGGCCAGATGCTTCCGGCCTAGTTGCCACAGGAAACCGGGGTTCCAAAGCTGCGGAAAAGCGAAATCTGTTCGCCATCCCTTTTCCGCACACGTCTTAGTATGTTCCCGGAATCAACCGCAGCTACCCGGGCCCGGCTATTGGCAGTGCGTTGTTCCTTGGCAACCCCGTTCATGCTGACAACAGTTTACGATCATCAATGACCACGCTACAAAAGGAGCTGCAGGATTGGAGGATTGTGTGGGAAAGCGGGTATTAAAAGGTCGAGTTCACCCTTAGCGAGAGAGTTTGTTTCGTACCATCGGTTGAAAAGGATGCGAGTAACAATACTTAATTTTCTCCCGCTCGTACACCTCCCCCTTGGGGTGGTATTAGCCCCTTCTCGAACATTCCAATTCTTGTCGTTCGATTTTCCGATTGACGACATTTGCCGGCACGATACCGACCCCGGCAACCATATGTTGTCGAGCAAAATACCACAAATGTTTTGCCAAGCAGGGAACACTCGTCTTGAGGGAACGATTTATGAATATATCTTCGGTGATTCACATTCATAACACGCTATCGTACCCTTTGTTGTGGGTAATTTTGTTCCCAGAATTCGGTTCGGAATGTATGTTTGATCGTGTGAGGTCGATCGATCATTTATCGATTTGTCTAGTGTATCAAGTGTAGCTTCTCGAAATGAAGAATGGAACATATGAAGTAGAAACCATTAATTTTACATACTCAATCAGAATTTCTCAAATATCCATGAAGAACATGTTGTTTCCCCGATTCGCAGGAATGAAAACGTACACACACACACACAAACACTCACACGCAAAACCGAAGATGTAAACGAGAAAACGAGATCGGAAACGTGCCCTTAGAATCAGGGAATCAGGCTACCGAGGAAAGGAATTTTTAATTTTTTGGCCAAAACAGGTTTTTGCTGCAAGCAAGAAAAGAACTTTTTTTGTTTTTAACAAAGATGATGGCAAACAAAACCCCAGAATATGATCAACCCGCCCAGCGTCAATTTTTGTGGATCGCAAACTGAACCGAAGCATCGAAAATGCTACGCATGGTCCGGTACTGTGCCAATTTTGTTCAATTGGCTCGTAATGAAAATCGGTTAGGTTAGGTGTGTGATGACTGTGTGTGGCGTGCACATGTCAACCAGAGATGTCTGTAATTTCGTAAATCACGTACCGGTTGAATAACAATTGCTGCTGGGTGGTTAGCAAAACTAATTTGCAAATGTATGCCTGTGAGGGGCAGATTACCTTCGGCCAGTTTAGCCCCTAAAGACGACTGGTTTGAGTTTGATAGAATGCACGAGCCGGCCCAAATCTTATCATTCACAAACAACAGCCTTGAAGTAGAAGGTTAATGGAAAACTTATAAAATACGCAAATCGCGTGACCACGCATCGCGCGCGTCTTATTTTTATAAATGCAACGTGACAAACCGAGAATACGTGGGCGAAATGGAAAGTATTGTGCCGAAACATCTTCTTCACCCAAAAGGTCAATCGTAAATGGATTCATAGTGAACGGGATGCCGTATTGGGTGCAGTTGCTTGCAAATTGTGCTCACAAACGTTTGTGTGGCAGGTGTGCGTGTTTTGTTGTGGGACTGCGGTAGCGTTTGTTGCATAATTAGTGCCATAACTTTAGTTATATGGAACTGTTACCTGAAAACTGTGATCCATTTAAAGGCGTCAGAAAAGTAGCGCAGAAAACAACAAGCATGCTCTGTTCGATATTGTCATCGAATGTGTTCCATGACACAATTCGATAAGCGGGGAGAGCTCATGCTGCTAACGGTGTGTGGTTGCGAAGTTTTTTGGAAAGTTCTCCCAAAAATGACAAACAATACAACACAAAAAAAAAAAATAAAACAAAACAAAAACACGCCGGTGTACGTCTACTAATGCTAGCCAAACAACACCATGGTAACAGTCTGCATGGCACACTTTGACGCGCTCGCACCCCAATCGAAAGGGCTCGTCTTTGGTTTTTGCTGTACGTGCGAAGCATGCGGACGAGGTTAAATCATTTTCGAATGAACAAATCAAGGCTGCTATTGCGTGTGTGTGAGTGTGTTTGAGTGTGCTATACTCCCATCGTTGTTGTCGTTTGAAATGAGTGAAACAATTCCCGCAAGCGTTGATCCATCATACAGCTTTGGTCGTGCGTGAAATAGCTTAGTCCTCTCTTACTCATGCTCCGACGAGATTGCAGCCATGGTGTGTCTAATGTTGTTACTAGTACTATTTACCAGCGCGATTTTTCCATTTAAACAATCACTTTAAGTTTATTAGTCTCGTTGTCTTCACGATGACATTAGATCAACTAGCGGAGACACCTTGCAATTCTAGTGATAAATTAATCTAGCACTGTTCGATGCTGCAATCGCGTGACTAGACGACCTTGTGCTTACTTACTTCTAGCGTTTACTGTCTCGCTTCAGTGAAGTTGTGCATCGGCGCAAGTAATCACATTTGGGCAGTGGTGCGGGTAGTAAATTGGGTATGCAACGCATACTCCTCTGCAAAACTGGTGGTACGAGGTGCTGATGCGTACTAA
>KZ062480.1:55398-66391 GCA_002091835.1 Anopheles maculatus | reverse complement strand
AAGGTTAATGGAAAACTTATAAAATACGCAAATCGCGTGACCACGCATCGCGCGCGTCTTATTTTTATAAATGCAACGTGACAAACCGAGAATACGTGGGCGAAATGGAAAGTATTGTGCCAAAACATCTTCTTCACCCAAAAGGTCAATCGTAAATGGATTCATAGTGAACGGGATGCCGTATTGGGTGCAGTTGCTTGCAAATTGTGCCCACAAACGTTTGTGTGGCAGGTGTGCGTGTTTTGTTGTGAGACTGCGGTAGCGTTAGTTGCATAATTAGTGTCATAACTTTAGTTATATGGAACTGTTACCTGAAAACTGTGATCCATTTAAAGGCGTCAGAAAAGTAGCGCAGAAAACAACAAACATGCTCTGTTCGATATTGTCATCGAATGTGTTCCATGACACAATTCGATAAGCGGGGAGAGCTCATGCTGCTAACGGTGTGTGGTTGCGAAGTTTTTTGGAAAGTTCTCCCAAAAAAGACAAACAATACAACACAAAAAAAAAAATAAAACAAAACAAAAACACGCCGGTGTACGTCTACTAATGCTAGCCAAACAACACCATGGTAACAGTCTGCATGGCACACTTTGACGCGCTCGCACCCCAATCGAAAGGGCTCGTCTTTGGTTTTTGCTGTACGTGCGAAGCATGCGGACGAGGTTAAATCATTTTCGAATGAACAAATCAAGGCTGCTATTGCGTGTGTGTGTGTGTGAGTGTGTTTGAGTGTGCTATACTCCCATCGTTGTTGTCGTTTGAAATGAGTGAAACAATTCCCGCAAACGTTGATCCATCATACAAGTTTGGCCGTGCGTGAAATAGCTTAGTCCTCTCTTACTCATGCTCCGACGAGATTGCAGCCATGGTGTGTCTAATGTTGTTACTAGTACTGTTTACCAGTGCGAATTTTCCATTTTAAACAATCACTTTAAGTTTATTAGTCTCGTTGTCTTCACGATGACATTTGATCAACCAGCGGAGACACCTTGCAATTCTAGTGATAAATTAATCTAGCACTGTTCGATGCTGCAATCGCGTGACTAGACGACCTTGTGCTTACTTACTTCTAGCGTTTACTGTCTCGCTTCAGTGAAGTTGTGCATCGGCGCAAGTAATCACATTTGGGCAGTGGTGCGGGTAGTAAATTGGGTATGCAACGCATACTCCTCTGCAAAACTGGTGGTACGAGGTGCTGATGCGTACTAAACGATTAGTTATTGGTGCTAAAAAAAGATCCTAAAAGTGATACAAAGTGGCTCAAAATTAAGTTCATATGCTTCGTGATTTTTTTTTTTTCCAAATATAACTAAGTGTTGTTAAGAAAACACGTAAATCTTCAGTGCAGATGACGGTGAAACCGACGACGGTTGTAATCGGTAGTTCCGGGATGACCGTCCGCCCAGTGGCACATTTCGCGAACAATGCACCTGATCGCGAGCAGCGACGGCGCTCGATCGTTATACTTTCACTACTGGCCACCAGTGCGTTTCTGTTTGTGTTGTCGCTCTGCCTACTGACAGCACTGGTGATGGTGGGACGCAATCTGTCATCGAATGCTGGCAGTCATGCCGAGCTGACAGCCGTGTCCGATGACATGCATTTATTTATCAACCATAACAACATCGACGGAGAACAAACGACCGGCGATAGCGGGTCCGGACCGTCGCAGTACAATCGCAGCACCATCTTCCTTCCAAACTCGGTATTTTATTCCGTAACGCCAACAACAGCAACGGTAGAATCGGGCCTGACAACCGGGCAAATGAATCGTGTGTTCAAAATGGGCACGCAGGTAGTGGAAAAGTTGGGCTTCCGGTTACCGCGGCACGTTTGGCCGATACACTACGAGCTGTGGTTGCATCCCGATCTGCAGCGTGAAACATTTAGCGGACGCGTCGGCATCGAGCTGAATGTGTCCGAATCGACGAACTATATTGTGCTGCACAGCAAAAAGTTAAACATCACGGAAACGGTGCTGCGACGAGTGCTGGCCATCGATGATAAACAGGAGCGGGAAATTAACATTTCACGTGCGTACGAACTGCCGGAACATGAGTACTGGGTCATCGAAACGCAAACCGAAATTGGGGCCGGTGCATATCGGTTAAATGTGCAGTTTGATGGAAACTTGGCAGATCGTATTATTGGGTTCTACAGCAGCAAGTACCTCGACAAGACAACGAACCGAACGAGGTAAATTCCGGTAGAGGAGAAGTGGGATAATGCGGAGGGGAGGTTGGTGGGTTTTTTTATGGTACTTGATGCGATTAGCATCATGTCAACAGTGATGGATGACGAGTGCTGTTTACCCCGTAAAGCGGTGTCCTATCTGGTAATGTGTCCTTATCGCCGTTGGATACAGCAATTGATTGCCAACCCGTGCGATACTTTCAAACAGAGATGAGCATGTAGCATTCCACAAATATTTTTCTTTTCGGGTCACATCGATAGATAAGAGAGAAAATTCCTTTTTGTTTTGTAAAAAATAAACTATAGTTTTATTTATATCTACCAACGGCAACTATGTTCCATGATCAACGAGTTAAAATTTTTACAACATTCACAACTGTTCTTACAACTGGTTTGCTTCCTCTTCTACTCGCAGAAAAATTGCAACATCCAAGTTTGAACCAACGTTCGCCCGTCAAGCCTTCCCGTGTTTCGATGAGCCGCATCTGAAGGCCGAATATACGATCCACATGATTCATCCGTCCGGCGATGGGTATGAGGCACTGTCGAACATGAATGTTTCGGAAATCGTGTCGGACAAACCTACCGCTGGACTGACCACGACAACGTTCGAGCGTAGCGTGAAGATGAGCACCTACTTGGTGGTGTTTATCGTGAGCGATTTCCTGCACAAGGAGGTACTGATAATACCCGAGCACGGCGACCCGTTCCCGTTGCGCGTGTACGCCACACCGTTCCAGCAGGAGAACATCGACTTTGCCCTTGCTACCGCACGCACTATAATTCAGTATTATGTGAAGTACTTTGGAATCGCTTATCCACTGCCCAAGCTAGATATGGCCGCCATTCCCGACTTTGTTTCGGGTGCAATGGAAACGTGGGGTTTAGTGACGTACCGCGAAACGTCCATCCTGTACAACAGTGCCACAAGCAGCACCGCCAACAAGCAGCGAGTGGCAGGCGTGATCGCACACGAGCTGGCCCACATGTGGTTCGGCAACCTGGTCACGATGAAGTGGTGGAACGAGCTGTGGCTTAACGAGGGTTTCGCGAGCTACATCGAGTACAAGGGGATGCACGAAGCGAACCCAGACTGGGGCATCGAGGAACAGTTCATCATCGACGATCTGCACGGTGTGCTGAATCTCGACGCAACGCTCGGTTCGCACCCGATCGTAATGTCGGTCGAAAACCCGAATCAAATAACGGAAATTTTCGACACCATCACGTACTCGAAGGGCGCCTCGGTGATACGCATGCTGGAGGACTTTGTGACACCGGCCATCTTTCAGCAGGGTGTCACGCGCTACCTTACCAAGCTGGCCTTCTCCAACAGCGTATCGGAAGATTTGATGCGCGAGCTGGACGAGCTGGTAACGTCGGTGAGCGTTACAACGGTGATGGATACGTTCACGAAGCAGAAGGGCCTACCGGTGGTAACGGTCACACAGAACGCATTGCAGTACGTGCTGCACCAGCAGCGTTTCTTAGCCGATCAGGCCGCAAACGAGACGGAAGAATCACCGTTCGATTACCGTTGGTACATACCGATCACGTACGTTGCCAGTTCGGATACGCCGGCTGCCGAGCCACACCGCATTTGGTTCCCGAACGATCGGAACGAGGTGGCGATCGATAAACCGCAGGGTAGCAACTGGATTAAGCTCAACTACCGCCAGATCGGGTACTATCGGGTCAACTATCCGGTGGAGATGTGGGAACAGTTCGGTGAAGCTCTGCAGCAAAACGTGAACACGTTCACGATTGGCGATCGTACCGGGTTGCTGAATGATGCGTTTGCTTTGGCGGACGCTTCGCTGCTAGCGTACAACCATGCGCTCGATCTGACGCGCTATTTGAGTAAGGAGACGGAGTACGTTCCCTGGTCTGCCATTGCGAGCAAGCTAAAGACGATCCGCAATCTGCTGTACAACTTCAACTCCTACGACGATATAACGGTACGAACTAAATGCTGCCCTATATGAAGCTGTATGATTTAACGATGCCGTTTTTTCTTCTCTCCCTTGCCAGTCCTACACACAAACGCTTGTGGGTGAGGTGGTCCAGTTAGTTGGTTGGGATGTGCCGGCTGATGGTGAACATATGAAAAAGTAAGTACCTTTCGCTTCTAGTTGCCATCCTCAGTGCCGTTTTAAAGCATCCTTTCGTTGTTTCGTTGTCATTACAGCCTGCTGCGTACCGCGGTCCTTGATCTGGCATGTTCTTTCGGGCATCCGGAATGTTTGTCTCAAGCAAGTACACGCTTCATCGGTTGGCTCAACAATGGTGATGTCATACATCCCGACCTACGCTCCGTTGTCTACACGTACGGTATACAGTCTGGCGTATCCGTGGCTGACTGGGACAAGGTGCTGCAACGCTTCCGCGACGAAAACGATGCGAATGAAAAAACCAAACTGATGGTTGCCTTAGCATCGTATCCCGATCAGCGCACCATGCGTCGCTTCCTGGAGTTGTCCTGGGACACGGCACTGGTCCGCACGCAGGACCAGCTAAGCTGCATACAGTACATTGCCGCCAATCGGCACGGTGAACAGGCGGCCTGGGAACATGTGCGCGAAAACTGGCCTCGCCTAGTGGCCCGCTTCGGTATCGGCGAGCGTAATCTCGGGCGCATGATTCCATCGATCACCGGGCGCTTCACAACACAGGCCCGGCTATACGAGCTGGAAGATTTCTTCGCCCGCTATCCGGAAGCGGGTGCTGGTGCGACCGCCCGACGCCAAGCGCTCGAAAACATCCAGAACAACATCAGCTGGCTGGAGCGCAATGAAGCGAATGTGGCCAACTGGCTGAAGCAACCGAGTGTCTAGTGCCCGCGAGATACGCATGCTGGAGGACTTTGTGACACCGGCCATCTTTCAGCAGGGTGTCACGCGCTACCTTACCAAGCTGGCCTTCTCCAACAGTGTGTCGGAGGATCTGATGCGCGAGCTGGACGAGCTGGTAACGTCGGTGAGCGTTTCAACGGTGATGGATACGTTCACGAAGCAGAAGGGCCTACCGGTGGTAACGGTCACACAGAACGCATTGCAGTACGTGCTGCACCAGCAGCGTTTCTTAGCCGATCAGGCCGCAAACGAGACGGAAGAATCACCGTTCGATTACCGTTGGTACATACCGATCACGTACGTTGCCAGTTCGGATACGCCGGCTGCCGAGCCACACCGCATTTGGTTCCCGAACGATCGGAACGAGGTGGCGATCGATAAACCGCAGGGTAGCAACTGGATTAAGCTCAACTACCGCCAGATCGGGTACTATCGGGTCAACTATCCGGTGGAGATGTGGGAACAGTTCGGTGAAGCTCTGCAGCAAAACGTGAACACGTTCACGATTGGCGATCGTACCGGGTTGCTGAATGATGCGTTTGCTTTGGCGGACGCTTCGCTGCTAGCGTACAACCATGCGCTCGATCTGACGCGCTATTTGAGTAAGGAGACGGAGTACGTTCCCTGGTCTGCCATTGCGAGCAAGCTAAAGACGATCCGCAATCTGCTGTACAACTTCAACTCCTACGACGATATAACGGTACGAACTAAATGCTGCCCTATATGAAGCTGTATGATTTAACGATGACGTTTTTTCTTCTCTCCGTTGCCAGTCCTACACACAAACGCTTGTGGGTGAGGTGGTCCAGTTAGTTGGTTGGGATGTGCCGGCTGATGGTGAACATATGAAAAAGTAAGTACCTTTCGCTTCTAGTTGCCATCCTCAGTGCCGTTTTAAAGCATCCTTTCGTTGTTTCGTTGTCATTACAGCCTGCTGCGTACCGCGGTCCTTGATCTGGCATGTTCTTTCGGGCATCCGGAATGTTTGTCTCAAGCAAGTACACGCTTCATCGGTTGGCTCAACAATGGTGATGTCATACATCCCGACCTACGCTCCGTTGTCTACACGTACGGTATACAGTCTGGCGTATCCGTGGCTGACTGGGACAAGGTGCTGCAACGCTTCCGCGACGAAAACGATGCGAATGAAAAAACCAAACTGATGGTTGCCTTAGCATCGTATCCCGATCAGCGCACCATGCGTCGCTTCCTGGAGTTGTCCTGGGACACGGCACTGGTCCGCACGCAGGACCAGCTAAGCTGCATACAGTACATTGCCGCCAATCGGCACGGTGAACAGGCGGCCTGGGAACATGTGCGCGAAAACTGGCCTCGCCTAGTGGCCCGCTTCGGTATCGGCGAGCGTAATCTCGGCCGCATGATTCCATCGATCACCGGGCGCTTCACAACACAGGCCCGGCTGTACGAGCTGGAAGATTTCTTCGCCCGCTATCCGGAAGCGGGTGCTGGTGCGACCGCACGACGCCAAGCGCTCGAAAACATCCAAAACAACATCAGCTGGCTAGAGCGCAATGAAGCGAATGTAGCCAACTGGCTGAAGGAACCGAGTGTCTAGTGCCCGCGTAGGGGCGCGTACGTTGTCCATCGATTTGTAACGAGTCGTCCATTAAAAGTGAGAACTAACGTTTCTTCCTCGATTTGTGCTCTAAGAGATTAAATCGCAGGTACACTGTGTATCATCCTTTCGAAGTAATCCCCCTGTTCCGTGTTCGATTTCTTTCGTCCGTTGTGTATCGTTCATCCTTTGGATGGCGGGGTGATCGGTCTGTGCACTTCACACGCACGGCTTCGCTGAGTTTTTGGAGTTTCGGGTTTGTACTTTTGCTTTTGGAAGGTTTTTGCAAGCGGAAATCCAACACCTGCCTTATTCTCCCCCATCATCCCTAGCGTATCTCACTGTTCACTTCGCCCATGAAGCGTGCTAATTCCGCACTGCTAAATTCGTCCTCATCGAACTCCTTCAGGCTTGAGTTGCTGATCGTGTTGGTATCAACGCTGTCGCAGCTGTTTCGTTTGCGGTACGTCTTTCGTCGTTCGTTAGCCACATCAGCCGTTTCCGTGCTTCCCGCCGCCGATGGACCACCCGACTTGCAAGGCGTATTGTTCGGCGACTTGCTGAACGCTAGCACCTTCTTCGTACCACGCCGTAGCTTTTCGGCAATCGTTGACAAACGGCCGGCGGACGGTTCGGTCGGCTCGAGTGCGTTGCCACCGTGCCGCAGTGAACCATTCGAGCTACGGCTTAGCTTTCCGTTGCTGCTTAAGTTGGTACCGGTCGTTGAATGGCTGCTGCTGATCGAGACGCAGTGGGAATCCGCACGGGTGTACGTTGGCCGTATCGATATTGGTGGCATGGTGCTGCGGTTTGATCTTTCCTTTGCTAGCAGTTTCCTGCTGGTACTGGTTTTCTGTGGTCCCATTGCCCGGCTGCTTATCGGCCGTATTGCCTGTTTGCCCAATCGTGATGCCGGTACCGATGCATGCCATATTGTTGGAGTTGACCTTAAACGATCCACCGCCGGTAACGCCGTACCTCGAGACAGCACTGTACGTGTGCTGCTGTCCATCCGATTTGTTGCGATTATCGCCACAGAAGCTCATCTTGAGAGTGTGCTGAAAGAATGGGAAGAAATAGTAGAAACCAGTTAGGCAAAACTTTACAAACATGAGTTCGCAGAGAATAAATCGCGTCGCTTGAAACGGAGTGGAGATGGAGCTGTTGAGGTAAGCTATTCTTCCGTAAAAAAAACACTCTATTATTGCTTGTTGCCATTTAATTGAAAACTTTTGAAAAATTGGGCGCGAGGAAATCATTTATCACAACTTTCGCTTGACAGACACTATCAATAGATGAATGACGGCCATGGTCTATGACATCCGATGTGATGGTCAGCCAAACTCAAGGAATTCCTTGAATTTTGTTCACCACATTATCATTGGACGGGGAATCGGGATTTGCGTTGTGCTTACGTCCGATAAACGCGTGCTTACAGCGTTACGTGATTTATTTGTATTTCAGCTATGAAAACTATCCGCCAAACTCGGAGATAAAGAATAGCATGGGCGAAACTGTTGAAAAATACGATAGCTATGGCAACAACTGTTGTGCAGTGGCTTGTGACATAGGGCAAACTAGGGGGGGGGCAAATAGGCACGGTCAGCATAAATTTACATGGAGCGTTGGTAAGGTGCAGAGGGTACGGTAAGGAAAACTTGTTGTATGCTTTCAATTTATGCGAAGTATTGTATCTACTTCTGCCAGACTTGTTTCGTCACTTCTAGATTCATGTCCTTCTGCAAATTTTACGATTTGGGTTTCACACCAATTTTCCTTCACTTCAAGTATCTCATCTCACATTTCAAAAACCATTTTACTGTGTTATGCTTTCTTCCAATGCATGGAGCTTATTATTTTGCTCCTTAAATTTAATATCGTGCTTGACCTTCTCTGAATGCTGACAAACCAGAACCGTTTACAGGAAGGCGAAATTCAATGCTGTATTATTACGGTATAGTATGACCTGATCAATATTAAACATTTGATATTATCTGTTACACTTCTAGTTCCACGCCGCTATCAATTCAGTTCTATTCAAATATACGGACGACTAGTTCGACTTGAATTTCATCTTTAATCTAATGAAGAATAAACAGTATATTCTAATCTATTTTGGTTATTCATTCGTAAAAGAGTAGCCGACCTAATGAAACATTCACCGAAAGTAAGATCCCATCGTACTCTAACTGTATCCCGCCGAAGGCATTCTGTGAAGCAAACATTATGCCGTTTGATGCTGTTAGTATCACGGGCCTAATTTCTCGTACGTTATTTTTTATTCAGCCTTATTCCGGTCGGCGTACGGCAGCTTACCCTGGATGCGTCCCGGAACTTGTGGCTCATGATGTTGTACAGTAGCGGATTAATGCAGGTGGACAGGAAGTACAGTATGCCGGAAATGTAGTTTAGCACCATGTATACCTTGTAGAAGAACACACTCTCCGTCTTGGTAAACACACCGTACACGGCCATTAGACGCTGCGCATGGAACGGAGCCCAGCAGATGAAAAATGTGGCTACGACTGCCACTGTACATCCATGCACGTGAGTAACCGTAGCAGCAAAAGCGAGAAAAGAGAGAAAACGTGAAAGAAATTATTATTTAACGGGTTAGGATAAACCGTATGACTTAGGGTAAGGAATTATGCAAAATACTGATTTTTACCCAACATGCGTATCACCCTGCTCTGGCCACTAACAGTTCGGGGCGGTGTGGTGTAATCGGACGATGCACGCTTGGCCCCCTGCAGCAGTTTGCTTTTCCGGAGCTTTATGCCTATTAGCACGTACAGCACCGCTATAAGCGTCATCGGACCGACGAAGAACAGAAAGCTGGACACCTCGAACGCATGCACGAAGTGCTCGTCTTTAATCTACGAATGAGACGAATGGAAAGATTTTTGTTAGAGGGAAAGACTAGAAACGTGATCCTCGTACAACAATTCGACTATTACTAACAGCACCCTAGTATCCCGGGCCACGGATACAAGGCAAACCCGACCCGAAACTGGAAATCGAACTTACAACTAATCATCAAATCTAATTGCAAATCGGACAGTTTCGAACGAGCACATGGGTGTGCGTGTGTGTGTTTGTGCAATTGTACGCAGACGGACATCTCGTTTGTTGTGGTAAGAATTGTGTATTTCATCGGAAAGCAAAGGTCAATTTGTTGTGGGTTTTGCGTACAGAAACACTTACCGTACATAACCGGCTGCCATCGGATTCCACGATACCGAACAACACACCGTACACGGCCATTAGACGCTGCGCATGGAACGGAGCCCAGCAGATGAAAAATGTGGCTACGACTGCCACTGTACATCCATGCACGAGAGTAACCGTAGCAGCAACAGCGAGAAAAGAGAGAAAAAGTGAAAGAAATTATAAATTAACAGGTAAGGATAAACCGTATGACTTAGGGTAAGGAATTATGCAAAATACTGATTTTTACCCAACATGCGTATCACCCTGCTCTGGCCACTAACAGTTCGGGGCGGTGTGGTGTAATCGGACGATGCTCGCTTGGCCCCCTGCAGCAGTTTGCTTTTCCGGAGCTTTATGCCTATTAGCACGTACAGCACCGCTATAAGCGTCATCGGACCGACGAAGAACAGAAAGCTGGACACCTCGAACGCATGCACGAAGTGCTCGTCTTTAATCTACGAATGAGACGAATGGAAAGATTTTTGTTAGAGGGAAAGACTAGAAACGTGATCCTCGTACAACAATTCGACTATTACTAACAGCACCCTAGTATCCCGGGCCACGGATACAAGGCAAACCCGACCCGAAACTGGAAATCGAACTTACAACTAATCATCAAATCTAATTGCAAATCGGACAGTTTCGAACGAGCACATGGGTGTGTATGTGTGTGTGTGTGTTTGTGCAATTGTACGCAAACGGACATCTCGTTTATTGTGGTAAGAATTGTGTATTTGATCGGAAAGCAAAGGTCAATTTGTTGTGGGTTTTGCGTACAGAAACACTTACCGTACATAACCGGCTGCCATCGGATTCCACGATACCGAACTGGAGTGCCTGCGGTGTAGCCAACCCGAACGCTACCAACCATATGACGATCACAAACTTTATCGCTCTCGACAGCTTCGACATGGTGTGGGACCTAGCAAGCGTACCGGATGAGGTTTGTTAACCGGAAACAATAAATGAACGATCGACAAACGCGCTGCTTACCGGAACGGATGACAGATGGCGATGTACCGTTCGACGGTGAAGGAGGTGATGGTAAGCACCGTAGCATTGGCAGCCGTTTCCGACAGCAGGCCCGTGATGATGCAGGCGATTTGATTGAAGGGATAGGCAAAAGGGTTCCAAGTGCCGTACAGCTCCTGTGGCATTC
>KZ062480.1:30584-48639 GCA_002091835.1 Anopheles maculatus | reverse complement strand
CCTACACTAGGCTTCATTACCATGATGACGAAACCGAGATGAAAAGTGAGTCTTAGGTTAGCGCAACACACTTGCGTTCGTGTTGCCTTTCGGAAGTAAGCAGAGCACCGTGGCATATAAGCATAGAAACAACCCGCTCCCGCCACGGCTTACATCCGCATCGATCGTGCAAAACGGGTTGTCAACTGGTACGAATGATGGCGGCAGTCGACGGGAGTAGATAGAGACCCAGAAATAATGTTAGTGTATCTCGTTCAGTGGACGAGAAGAGGGAACGTGAAAGAAAACAGGAACAGTATTTATAGTCACGATGCTCTCGCATCGAAAGTGGATTTCAAGTTGATGGAGGGAACGCGATGGGGAGTAGAGAAAGGGAAACCAACTGTTACTTACACTTTGGAACCATTTTCGCCCGAGTACGAGCTGGCGTAGAACCCAACAATTCCTGCATCCAGCTTGCCACTAAAGTCGATCGTTAGCTCCGCAATGTAGTCCTGCAGCAGCACTTTGTTGAGATTAATCTTGAGAAAGTCCAACTTATCATCGTAGTTGCTGTTCTGTTGTTTTAGAGAAACAAAAAAAACATTAAAAAAGGACTTAATAAAAAAACCACGAATTGAATTGTACGATACCTACTATATAGGTGTAGCTTGAATCGTTCAAACATTTGAACCTTATCTGTCCAAGCTCCAGCAGATGACTGTGCAGCACAACCTGCTCGTTTGCACGTGCCGCATGTATCGTAATCGTAACCGTACCAGTAAAGGTGTCCTTCTCCAGGTCTGGATGCAATTGCAAGTCGTAATGTAGCGGGATGTTATCGTCTGGTAGACGATAGTTAACAACCGCCGGATCTGGTGTAGTGACCGGCACAGTAGTGGTAGTGGTCACTTCCGGAAGCAGGGACGTTTCCATCGAAATCGTTGTGGTCGTACTTCCATCATTTGTACCTAACGTTGTCGTTGACGGCTCTACGTTTGAGTCAGTCGTCGATATCGGCGAAGTAGTTGAGCTCGACTGGTAATGCCATACTTCGGCCTCACATGCTTCCAGATCGCTGGCATTGTTGTTGTTTGATACGGCAAGCGCAATCGTGGTGATGACCATCGCGAACAATGCCACGGAAAGGAAGGTGGCGACCTTGTTCCTCAAAACCCAGTCTAAAATCGGGGCACGTTAACGGGGTAGACAAGACGATAACATTTTAAGCATTTGTCGACAAGCGCTCAAACAACGGTAAGCACCACCAAATTGACGACGTTAATCTGGCATCATACACCAACACACCAAATGAAATATTCCCCTGATACGCGTGATTTCATTAAGGACTGTGTCACCGTGTCTCATATGCCACTATCGATCAGTACAAAGCGTGCTACTATCTACTGAAGACGAAACCCGAACTTATCTCACACATTGTGTACGCCGCGCAACATGATTCGGGCCGACAGGGCGCAAGATATTTGGGCTTACCTTTCGACTGTTGTAATAATTGATTGACCATGTTTGTTATTACGTTATTACCGGCGCTCTTTCACTAGTTCCTTTTTATCAGTGGAACTGTGCCGAAAACATACTACACAACACAACGCGAGTGCTTTTTTTCACAATGCTACACACCGTCTCTCACGAAAGATGAGACTGAACTGGTGTGGTTCAGGTTGTCGATAGCTATTTCATAGAATTATCAACAAAGGACCATACAGAACAGCTATCGCTGAGATAAGTCGTCTTAATTTTGAGCATATGGTTTTTAATTTCTTTTTTTTTCACTACTTCGTCACTGTACAGTGATAAGAATGACGACGAGTAGATTGTTTGAGAGCCAATCGACCATTGGTCGACAGCAAAACTGTTAGGGGGTGGAATTAAAATGCTGCTTTTTGTTGTTCCAAATGAGTTAAGGGTTTCAAGATAGGTGGAGGTAAAATTTTAAACACAAAACTCGAATTATGTTCCGGTAAAATAGCTTTATCGTACAGATGTCACCTACATTGTAGTCATTTGGGATGTTTTTTTTTGTAGCTATCGAACTAATATTGAATTATCGTATGGAGCAAATAATTCCATTAATAAGCCGAATCCTTAATGTTTCTTCCATCTTTCTGTACCGATTGGGCTCTCAATCGATTGTATTGGAAATTTAAAAACAAATGTGTAGTCCTGCTATTCTCCAATAGATGACGCTACAAGAAACAACCAAAGATTTCGATGTGTTAGCTGCAGAGATGTGCACAATGAGTAAGAGTGAGTGAGTGAGTTTAATCTTGCAAAGGAGTTTATAGTTGACTTATTTATGACTCTCAATCTTTGCGCTGACTAGTGACTCCTTTTGGCTTCAAACTCACTCCTTTTGGCTTCAAACTCACTCCTTTTGGCTTTAATCTCACTTCTTTTGGCTTCAAACTCACTCCTTTTGGCTTCAAAATCACTCCTTTTGGCTTCAAACTCACTCTCACTCGCCGATTAGTGGCTTACTCCTTTTGGCATCAAACTCACTCTCACTCGATGCGGCAACTATTGACCAAGACTTCCTCACTCTTATTGAGTGAGTTTGAAGCCAAAATTAGTTGGTCACTAGTTATAGCCCTATTACACTGCTTACTTTTGGGTGGAATATTCCATGGTAAAATATGTCAATCCGTGTTGTTTGACAGAAGTTACCACGCTGCACGTGTAATAGCTAAGTTGGAATTTTCTGTGATTTATATTGAATAGAGTTAAAATTGACGGTTTAATTTTTGAGATCGCCGCATCACAACTAGATTCGTGTTTGTTTTCTCTCGACTTTTCCTTTTTTTCTTCTTCCCAGCTTCGATGACATATTTTACCACACGGTGACAGAATGTACATAGGTCGAGCCGAACTTACTTTTCCGTGCCAAACGAAATATAAATTGATCCACGTTAACTTCGTTTCAGATATCATTCAACGCTCGCTGTATCATGTATCATGTTTGTAACCACAAACACAAAAATCATATTTTAAGCGTTTCATTTATTGATACTAGTGGTGTATGAAAGAAACAATTCGTTTTTACGTTATCATTGCAGTTTTACTTCTTGTTGAACTCATGCTCAATTTACTAGCTGAAAACGAAACCCCCATTACTACCATATTCGATTTTAAAGCTTTTTTGGTTTATACCATTCAAATGTTTGTGCTGCAGCTGAAAACTTTCTACATGGCATACGGATGAACAAAGGAACATCATAAACTATCCTTAATTGTGGGTAATAATATCTGGCTTTAAAGATTCGTTCGATGTAAACTTAGTATTCGATTCACCGTTCCGCACAAGCTTTGGTTCTGGCGCATAATATTAGTTTGTAATTGCGAAGCAAAAACTAATCCCTATCGATTAATAAGTCGAACGTTAATCTAAGTCTTTTCCGCTTTAAATTATCCTTTCGGAAGTGTAAGTTGTGATTGAAAGTTTAGTAGTAGAGAGCAAATCGGGAATAAAGAAAACGCCTTACCGCAGAAAACATTTCTTTGGCATGCAGATTGAAATTGGAACAATCGCCCAATATAAATGGTGTGTTAATTTGAGTATTAATAAGGAAATGTAGAGTTACTTGCTGTGCAACAACTTTCTACAAGCGTGAGAATCGTTAATATCTAATTATTGCTTCCGCCTAACCGATGCCAGTCAACGGGTAGGCTCGTAACAGTATTCATAAGGCAAGAAAATGGAGAACAAGCCGTGTTCGAATTCGAAGTGAGAAATCTTTAGCATTGCTTAATATCGTTTGTGGTGCGATTAAGACGCACTTCTAGGCGGGTGCTCCCGTGTGCAGGTGAAAAAGAATAACGCGCTAATTCTAGTAGGTATAGCTGTTGACAGCGGCTACGGAGGGAACGACGTGTGCCCAGCTAGGTACACGCGCCAGAAGGCGATTGAACACGGGCGTGTGCTCCTTGTGATACTCCCAGTGTGTTGTAGTAACGAGCAGATCGACCAACGGACCGTCATAATTCTTCAGCTCATGCTAGAACCGAAACGGGGTCAGGAGATAAGGAACAAATTCGGAAATGCCGTTCGACGAAAATCGATCAATAAACTGCTACTTACGCGTACGTCCAATGTGATGTTCATCGGGCCGCTCTCAACACCGGCCGTCAGCAGTACAAAATGTCCCCGCTGCCCGTTGAACTCGATCGGGGCCGGAATTTCGCTCAACAAACTCCAGCGCTTTAAGCTAGAGCCTGCCTTAGGCCCAATGATAAGCGAAGATTGAAAGCTACCTTTTAGCACGAGATGCAAACGATGCTCGTGCTCGGTTAACTGTTCCTTTTCCCGGAGTGAAACGGTAACCGCTTGGCGCACGACCGGTGCCGGCCCAGGTAGCCAATAGTTCCTGCAAGCAGTAGGTAAGAGCAAATGTCGCAGTAGTGTCGGAAGGTAGGCGGAGAAAGTATCGATATATACTCACTCGAATAAAACCTGATGCCAGATCGAATAGAATGGGATGGCACAGAATAGTTCTTTCTCGCAGGAAGGGATCTCGCGCATTGGCGTCACCACGTCGGGCATCGCAATGCCCTCGATCGTTTTTTTCGCATTCCGGTCAAGCTCCTGCAGGAGAAATCCCGAATCGGTATACCGCTCACCACCATTATAATCGTAGAACTTGCGCACCGTGTGGGTGATGTAGTGGCGCTGAACGGCCGGCGCTTTCACCGCATCATCGCGGTAAGGGAAGCCAACGTGGGTGGACGATGCCAGCACCAGCGCAATCAGTGTTATGGCCACCAGCTCCCCAATCAGTTTGTCGGTCTTTTTGAGCAAAAATAGCAACGGTGTCAGGTAGCTACAGCTGAACAGCGTAGTAAAGGTGGCCAGCGTACCGATAATGACGTCCGGGTTGATGGACGAACCGATGCGGCCAGTAATCGGGACGAACATGTTCATCAGGATGTGATAGAACTGGGTGCTCCAGGCGAGGGCGACTATTTGAAAGAGCGTATGAATGAGCAACCACTTGTGGACCGTGTTCTGTAGTCCGAGCATCGAAATCAGTGTACTAGAGCACAGCGAACACAGAATCAGCACCATAAAAATGTATGCCAGCCGGTAGCCCGTGAAGGTGATGCCGAGCGTAATCATGCCCCAGAACAGGTTCACGCCATTCAGCCGAGCTTGTACTTTGAGTGCGAGGCTCAGAGGTGTCTGAAAAAGGTGTCGTGAAAGGTAAATAACAGAGCGCGTAAGTGGGAGTGAACGTGAGAAACTACAGCACTACTACTAACCGTTTTGCTACCGAACAAACGATCGCACAGCAAATGCACTATGCACTGGCACAGCAAGGCCGGACAACAGTAAACGCCCAGGATAAGGTTCGTAGATGAGTACCACGACATGGAACGGCCCACCGTATCCAGCTGGAGACCGATGAAAAAGCAGAGCACACCGCTTGCTCCAGCACCGAGAAATGTGGCCAGAAAGCCGGTCATCGTTTCCGAACGGATCTGCTTTCCGTGCGTACCGCTGGTGGAACGAGCCAGCGACAGGAACGGTATAATGATCGACAGCAGCACCACGGACAAATTAATCATCAGCCCTACGTCGGCCGAGTACGATACGAAGAAAAGGCCGAGAAAATCGTAAAACACCATGTAACCCTGTGCGTACCGTTCCGTGCTACCCAACTCGTCCCCGTTTGCAATCGTTTTTGTCAGCGCCAGTATATTGTCGCCGGTACGCTGCAGCACCGACAGCGGAATATAATCGATCGAATCGTACCGCGTGTGGTACCGGTAGCCGTTGGCCGTGTGCGCAAAATCCATCCCTGGAATGCGCCCGACATCACGAAATACGCGAAAATCTGTATCGGAAGGGATAACGCCGGACTGAAAGATTTCTTCGGCGGCTGCCTGTGCGTACGGGTATGGAACGGCTTTTGCGTACGCTTCTATCAGCCACGGGTGCTTCGGTCCGCTTTGGAACAACATTTCCTTGCCACCGGACCCGGCCGACTCTAGGTTAATGAAGGCTCGTACATCAGCCGCCCACGGATGCTTTGTGATGAAACCGTGCGACGCCTGTAGAGGCGTTTCTTCGGCACCATTGAACAGAAAGATAATCGAATACCGGTTCACGTCCGATTGACGTGATAGGACGCGCAAAATTTCCAACATGACCGCACAGCTACCCGAATCATCGCTTGCTCCCGGTGAACCGGCCACCGAATCGAAGTGACAGTTGAGCAACAGGCACGATTGTTTGTTTACATACATAGCAGAGGAAGATTTCGCTTGCTTCGAATGACGCAGCTTTGTGTGCCCAAAACGTGGCTATATGAACCGAAATGTTTTTGACGTGTGAATTTCGCATATCCCCCCCTTTTTAGCGAAATCTTTGTGACTTCTCGCATCATTTAGCCTGCCCTGAAGCGAATGAGAGTGAGTTTGAAGCCAAAAGGAGTGAGGCACTAATCGGCGCAGCGAGTGAGAGTGAGTTTGATGCCAAAAGGAGTGAGTTTGAAGCCAAAAGGAGTGAGTTTGAACTCAAAGGAGTGAGTTTGAAGCCAAAAGGAGTGAGTTTGATGCCAAAAGGAGTTACTAGTCGTCAGGTGCGCGTTCCGTAGTCCATCGGGAAGGTGCGAGTTGGTGTAGTTGGTGATGTTGCCAACAACGAGCACGATAAATATGCCACCAATTCCCCACCATGACGATATGCTGTGGACGCTTTTTACCTTCGAATAATCTGATTCAGACCCAAGAAAAGGAAAACAGTTAATTCAAAAATACACATATTTTGCTTATCTGAGAGTGAGTCAAAGATTCAAATCCTTGTAACCACTCACTCACTCTGATTCAACTCTGCGAAAAGGATTGATTATTCTCATTTCTAGTTAGCTGCTGAAGTAGCGTACACGCATATGGTAATTTGTTTGAATCAATCAAAAACGCATTAGCTTTAAACTATGATTTCGAAGATTGACCGGATGGCTACAGCGGTGCCCGTGGGTAGCATGAAGGGGAATGTAAAGAAATAAAAAATGTACAAGATGCATGAAAACTTTATCGATAACCTGGCAACCGGTACTTCCGCCAGCGCTACCGGTGCTATATTTATGTAATCCTCGTACGTGCGTTCGCTTACCTGAAACATGGTCTTAAATTATTGATTGATTTTCGGCGACTGTGGCACTAGCGTTGTATGTCGTTTTGCAGGAGAAAACCACTCGCTGAGGCTTTATGCTATAGTTCACCCGTCTGCGCCGCTCTTGTACAACTTGTCTTTTCTTTGAACTTATCAATGAACCAATCCAAACAAAAACAAAATATCACTTTGCCTCACGGTTCTCTGCAGTATTGCGATTGGGGGTCATTAACCGGTTAAACTCATTACGGGTGGCAGAAGGGTTAAAAACAACACTAACACTGTAACGCTCAATGCAACATCAGTTGCACTTATCTATCTTTGACTAATCTACTGAGATTGCGATTAATTCGTACACGAATAAAACTGTTCATTTTACCACCTATCACAATCACCCGCAACAAAGGCACGCAGTGTACGAGGCCACGAAGTAGAACACCGCGATTTGGGCAGTAAGTAATGCGATGATTCTTCGACTGCACTCAACAGTTAGGGTTTGCTATCACTGTCCACGATGTTGCTGTTATCATTAATTTGTTACCACTCCGGTAAGGAGCGATAGGCCATTTTTTCACATGCCGAAATCCTTACAAAAAATTAGCAATCAAATTTCTGCGTGGAAAAGTGTGTTTTTGCGTCAAAACTTCTTGCCGATAAATAAACAAACATCCTCTAACCCCGTTTGACAGCTAGCGAACAGTGGAAGGCCTGCGGACCAAAAATATGCAATTATGTTTTTTTTTCTTTTATATACATTTCATTCAAAATACATGCATTGTTCTGTGCAATTTCTTTTTGTTTAGCAAAATCATTGTTATGAAATAAATATAAAAAAACGTCAGATAGTTGATCGAACTGCTATAGAAGATGATATTCATAATGTTTTTTGCCAACGCAAGGAAAGAGCGTATATTGTGACGAGCCTGTATTTAAATTGAACGTTACAAAACAAAAAAGCATTTTAATTAATGATGACAACGCTTAATGATGACTAAAGGGTACCTACACTAAGCTTAAAATGCGTAAATAGTCAAATTTTACCAATACATTTGAAATACATTCAATGAAAGAATATTTGTTCAAATACCAATACTGATTACAAAAAAAAACGCGAGGACAGGCCGAAACATGAAAGCATACAAGTTCGTTGTTAAGCAAAACTATTTTTTTTTCACTTTTCACTCCCGCACATATGAACTAAACATTGAAACTATATCACAGATAAAAACCCTCCTTTTTAAGAGATATTGCTCGCTCAGACTAAACATTGTACTTCCAACGTTGGAGGAAAAAACTTCATGAGCAATGAACATCTTAATGAGCATACCAGACCAAAAGATTTGTTGCCACAACCAGCTCCTCGTCTAAAATTGCTGCTCGTCGACCAGCTGGTATCGCTGGTGTCAACATTAACATTCAAATCTATAAAAAAGTTCAAATTTCAATTAAGGACGGAATTTTCTCTATATCAACAATAATCTGATTAAAAACAAATATAAATTTATTAACTGCAAAATCGTTCACTCAAATGTAGGCCCGCACAGCACGTGCTCGATGCGGGAAAAAAAATCGTCGCCACGTGGTTTTGTGCTGAGATGCATTCTAACTGAAATGAACACGCGTACATTCCCTCATACACGCAGCTATCTCTCATTTGCGAGAGTCCACACTTTTTTTTTGGTATTGAAAAAACTCTCCAACCATTTCGCCTTGTTTTAGATAGAGAACAACTGTGAAGATATTCCGTCAGGCCTCCCACTTGCTGGGGTGAAAAGAGTATCCTTTCCGAATGACTTCACACGCGTATACGCCACAGTACGAGAGTCTCTCCGATTGCATGTGCGTGTTCACAGCCGTGGTAGTGCACGTGAGCATTATAAAGAAAATGAACAACACAGCAAACGGAGCATCGATGTGTGTGAGCGAAACACGGCACACACATCGTCAGCTGAGGGCTATTGCGTGCTACGTGCGACTGATAATACTTTACTAGTGTGCGCGAGCAGAACAGAAAACAATCCAGATCGCTCCAACACTTTGTGGTTGTGCCGGTCTTTTTTGTATCTTGATTTCACCGGTTCACCGGTGCAGTGCGTGTGTATGGATGTGAAATGAATAAAGAAAAGCAGTGGGATGCGATAGCTATATTTTGATTCGCAAGGATGGTTGCGGTAAAAAATCCGTAATTTCGTGCCACTCTCGCTCTCTCATACTTGTATGCTCGTTCCGTGTGAGAGTAGCTAGAGGTAAAATAGGAAAATAAACACTGTAAAACCTCAAAACAAAGGCCAACATAATCTACACTTAATGAATGATTTAAAAAATATTATGCAACGAGTGAAACGGAATGATTTTGCCAAGTAATAAATAAATAGAATAGATAAATGAAGAAATTGTTAAATTCCATTACCCGATTCATCCGAATTTTGACCGATGATTCGCTGTTTGTTGTTCCATAGTTGCTCCATCCGACTCGTTCTGAGTATGTGTTTGGTGATGTATGCGGATTTATCACAGCATACCTTCACTATGCGCTATCGGTGTGTGCAGTGTAGTGTAGATGGCGTAGTGCGCTACTACATGTGGTGTAACTGTATTGTAGAGCAGCAGCAGCAGCAGCCTGATCGAACTCGTCGTTAGTTCGTCCTCCCGCAGCGCAAGAGTCGTGCAGATTGTTTCAGTTGCTCCGGAAGGTAACATCACAACTTGGGAGACGACAGTCATCGAGTGATTTCCGGTTAAAGTGCCTACTCTATGTGTGATTGTGGTATATTTTGTGTCTGTTCAGCCATTTCCGGCACAGTGATCCTCCGAAATTCGACTTTAAATCACTGCAGTTCGTGAAATAGTGGACACAGGGGTCGTTGCATTAACAATACGAAAGCGACTGTTTTGGAGTAAATATAAATTTTCCGGCGACAGACATTTGCACAGGTAGTGAAATTGTTATTTTTGCGCTAGAGTGTGTATCATATTGTTTCGAGTTTCTGAAATCCGTATGGTTCTGAATCATGTAGGATAAAGTCGCAAAAATATGGTGGTGTTCTAAAGTTACGAACAGGCTATTTTTGTGCATGGCATGATGATGCTGTTCTGGAAAGCTCGAGCACAGGAACGAACTGATGCATAATATTCCCTTTTGCCGTAGGTGATAGTGATGGGTGAAAGAGGCCTACACAGGAGCCCATCCAGACTTTCTTCCTATTCTTCGCTGGGTGTGGTGCATCAGGATAATGTTATCGGTGTGTTGTGTCGGCCCGGCATGTGTGTGTTGCGTTTCGTAGTGAATCCTTTTTACCGGTGCATCAGCCTCAGCCCGTCCCTCATTTTCCGTTCTTGCCTTCTTTTCTGTGGTAGTATTACGGGAAAACGTTCTGTGGTGGAAACGGGAAAACGGTCGTTTTCCACTAAATGACTGTTGAAATGGTTGGGAAGAATAATAGTAAGCACATCATGTTCCTTGGTGGTAGTGTTAGGCCATCGAGCCGGCGCGCCGCCTAATATAAATGCTTTCGGTCTTCACACGTTGGAATCAAAATATACCAGTTTCACGCCCACCACTACGTACTTCGAGAAAACACCAAAATTGTCCAATAACCTAAAAATGGCATGATAACATTTTAGGTAGCAAAAAAATCACACATCGCACATTGCTCACAAGATCGTATTGATCAAAGCAGGCGTCTTCACGGGAACGTTCAACAGTAGCAACGCACACTTCGATCTGCAATTCGCTGGAAATAAATATGGAAGCTTTTGTTCGGTACGGGCGCACACTAGCCTTACGCTCCTTTTGTTCGATCGTGTTTGCAACCGTATTAGTGATCATCGGAAAATGGTACAGTTCCGTTATCCACAATGTCGTCACCGGCAACTGGCTGACCGTTACCGTTTTTGCGGAATATTCTGTCAGTCGATCTCTCCCTTTCGTTGCTACAGTACGCGGCATTGGTAGTCTGGCACGGTAAACGTTTGGTATGGTTTTAGCTCTCTGTTCTTGAAAATGTTAACACTTTCAAGTAAACGTGTTACTAATTTTGTGCACTTCCTACGGTTTTTTCTGGTGATTAGAGAATGGACACATTTTACTTGTGCCTAGTGTGACATCGCAACGTTTTTAGACTTTGACCAGCACTGCGACTTGTGTTTCTATGCCGCGTTTGTTTGCTGATCATCCTCCATTTTGTTTTCAATATAGAACTCGAAACGAAGGTTGCAAACCATGTACGATCATCAACGAGAGTAGCATTACTTTTCTAACTGTAAATGTGGCAAGAATTACATTTTTTAGTAATGAACACTATTTGCCGCTCAAAGCATTTGTTTCAAACATCTTCTTTTTTTTAATTTTCATAGCTGTAAGTGTACAATTTCTGATATTAACAAAAGTTATGGTAGAACAAAAATCTGAAGAAGAAATTTACCGTTAGCACGCGTTTGTACGGCTGAATCCATTTTGTCTGTACAGAGTGTCTCCCTCTCTTGCTATCGTTTGTTCTGTGTTCTCGCTTTAACAACCCGTTGCAGGCTCTTCTCCGTGACCGGCAGACGCAAACTCGTTGAATCTTTTGGGGAAAGCACATCCTGCTGGTTGGTGCTCTGGTACAATTTCGGAAGGATTTATCGAATCCCTCGAGAAAAAGCAATCTCATTGCCGTGGCGTGCGCTGCCTGCTTCGGATCGTGCGACGAAGCTTCTTCGCCGTTGTTGTGTGTGTGGTTGCTTAGGTTATCGAAGGGCATGGAACACAATGTATACTGCGTGTCATCAAAGTGTGTACAGTTTGTTTAGAAGTAATATTTTCATTAAGTACTACCGATTTAAAGTGCAATTTGTTGTAAAATGCTACGCTAAGTGTGTTTTCGCTAGATTATACGTGTACTAATTGTTTCGTTTCTGTTGTTTTCTTTATTTTATTTGCATGCAATTCATCAAAGGCAACTTTAATTGCTGGTAGTTCCTGTGGATCGCGGATGCATTATCGTTGCGTGTTTGGCTTCCCTATACCCGGTGCGTGCCAAAAGTTGTCGGTGGTGCCAATCCACTAAAGAGAGCGGTGCGCGCTGCTTTTCGCGCGGTGTACAGAATACTACGGAAATCGGGAGAATGCTACGCTGTTGGAAAGTGCTACGTGATATAGGCGAAAAATAGGCTTCAAGCAGCATCGATTGAAAATAAGTTTTTAGAGAGACTGCAAGAGAATAGCAAGTACTACAAAAGTGTAAAAAAAAGGAAGCTGACGACAGAAAGCAATATCGCGAATGTTCAGTGTGCGTTACAGCGCGAGGATCTGCAAAGAGTGAGATTGGGCGCGATAAAAGAGACGCGGACACACGAACTATGAATACTTAATTCCTTGTGCCTGCCTGGCATACCAGCTTTGCCGCATATGTAACGGACAGTAACACAGTGCACACTGTCGGGATCCAGTTCAGTTCGTGTGTTTTTCTTATTTCCTATGGTAGCCAAGCGAATAGAGGACGTTTGTTCACTTTTCTTGTGAGATTCGCATTTGTGTTTGTCCTGTGTGCTCTCTGTATAAGTGAATGCGTAAATGCTGCGTGCATTGTTAAGCCATTGGTGTTTCAAGTGTGGAAAAGAAACACAAACATTGATGTGTCTGCTACGAAAGAAACTTTCGTAGAACTGGACGACACATAAGCATATGACATGTCACCGTAGCGCTAGAACGATGTGTGCTGTATTGGTTTGCTAAACGTGTGCCTGGTAAACGTTTATTTATTTATTTATTTGTTTTTGTTATGCGCTTAAAAGTGCGCAACGGTAACACCAAGTGATAGCAGTAAGGTTCACTAAACTCTTGCTCTAAATTACCGACAAAATTGCAAACGTGTATCGTACGACTTTCTTATTCCGGCAAGTTCCGCGAAACGTGTGCGCAACCTCTAGAAGAACTTACTGGCTTGGCCTCTGTCAACATCATCTGATTATCATCTCCTGCGTGAGACGTACGGTGGACAGCGGATGTGTAGCGCAGTAAAAGGGGTGTTTCGCGACTGAAAACATTTCCGCTTTTTCCTACTAAGGGCGAACGCGGAACGAACACCGAATATTTTCTGTATATTCCACCGGGTTTGGCAAATGAAGAATCGGCAATGAGCAAATGAGTTGGTGGTAACGACGACTACATAGACGTGTTCGTTCTTTCAACCGCATTGTTCATGCGAATGTGTTGGTAAAACAGCGTCACGAGTTTGCACCACCACTACGGTTGTTCACTAGAAACGAATACAACGTCCAACCGATTGTTCGTCGCCGGCTGCTTCTGCTGCTTGCGAACGGAACGGAAAATTCGTCATAGCCGCTGATAGTCTTCACCGCTTTTGCTCTCGTGTGAGTAAAAGTTGATCGCAAATACTACAACACAGCAGAACGCAGCGTCGTCGTCGTCGTCGAAGGGACCAAAAGCACGCGGCACCACAAAAGGACGAATCTGAATTCTCTCCCAAGAGTGAAACATACCGACGAAGGGATGCCTTCCCTGCAACAGGTGAGTGTTTTTACTCGTTCTTCGCCGAGTCTCGGTTTATCCATTCGTTTACGTAAATGCCCTTCAGACGGCAACGTGTTTTCCACGATGGTACAACGTCGGTTCACATTATTCAGCTGGACACGTGAGAACCCATTCCGAGAAAAGTCATTCGTAACCCATACATGTTAGTCTTTTATCCTGTACACTCTTAAATCACGATCCGGTTGGAGTTCGTTTTTAAGTATTTTTTTAATGTTTAAAAAAAGATATTGAAGCCATTCACCATTCAAGTAATAAATTTAAATTGTCGAATAGATTATTTTAAAATATATTTTACAGACAAATCGTTCGAAAGTTAAATGTTCACGTTTGATTTTATGTTTTATATATTGTTTTACGGTCAGTGCTGCTTTGTCATCATATAACAAATATTAAAACTCCTATCAATCACCGAAACGTAACAACCAAAGGACGTGATTGATGCCCTTTTTCATGTGGCAATTGCATGTGTTGCAACAGAATCTGTGTGAACTTTTGGTATAAATCAGTTACAAAGAAGGTTACTTCAATATGGGTATATTGTGCAGTGTACTGCGAATAATTCAAAGTTTTTTTTTATCGCGTTTTATAACTCTGCGGCATGCAACATATTAATTGGAGGTTTGACACGGACATAACGTACAATATTTCCCCATTGTTTACTACAACAAACGAATCACAACGCTGTTTTCTTAAAATCTTGGGAGAGTTTCTGTAAAGGAATGTTTGTCTCGTTCGTATTGCCCTCGTTTATTTAACTCACCTTTCACGCATATATTACAATACTAATTAGCGATCGTTGAATCCATAGCATTAGCGGATTGAATCAGTTTGGGAATCCGTATTATTTACAGTCAGCGAAAGATGATGCTGCTGACGAAGGAGGTCGTAATTAACGGCCGTTGGTCTCTCGATCCAATCCTATGAGATCTAATCCGTATATATTGAGCTTTTATATTATTAGACCAGACAATTTTGCAAATCGGTTTTAGTTTTGATGTTTTGCTATACAGCAGATATGTTCAGGCATACGAGTCGGCAAAACTGTCGATGTAGTCACGGTACGGAAAGGAATAACCAGCGACTGCAGCGTGAGAAATTGAATTATAGAAATAGTATATCTTTTATCCGTGCTGCGAAAGAATTTTTTATATGAAACGTCTTGGTCGTGCGCTAGATGTAGCGCTTTCTATGTACAATATTTACAAACGATATATATGGTTCTGTATACAATACAAAGTCCTTTAAACAATACTGCAGTCAGCATTAAGTAAAATTTGCTAATTTGAACAACTGAGTTACAAACACTTATTTGAAGGTGGCAAATAAATAAAAAAATAGTTTAGTTTTCCATGCCTTTAACACATCTCTCTATTCTTCCAGAATTTGTTAAAAAAATCACATCTAACTGCCTTTCCGTATGTTGGTTTCAATTAATTACAATGTATTGAGTTGTGAAAGCAGAATGCTTCTTTTTTGTGTTCATTTTCGTCGTGAGACTTGCGGTAGTTTTTCCCAATTTTCACCTCGCTTCGCGCACTATTTCCCATTACTTTTTAAACTTTTGCTTCGCCAAAACTTTCCGTACTGTGTTGTGCTTCTTTGGCCACAACAGTAAGCGCGCGCGCGTTTGTGTATTTGTTTGTACGGTTGGTCAACTTCGACATCATCCCGATTCACTGGCTTCTTCGTACCAATGGGGCAAGGTAAAAGTGTGTGTACACTCCATGCGTGTGCATTGGTCGACGCAACAGCGTGTGAATTATAGCGTCCTCCGTTTTAATAGTGTGCACCACCGTTGGATCACCAGTCTCAACAGCAGAGCTTCGAAAAATGTCTCTCATTGGAGTATAAGTAATAATGGTTGACGAAGAGAGGGGAGCACATCTGACTCGTCAAAATAAATTAATAAAGTATACTAGTAAAGCGTGTGCGATTCAGCCAAGATACGGTAATGTTCGCTGGAGAGGTTTTGAATGTATGATGCAGTGGCAGCAGCAGCAGCAGGACACATTCATCTGGTTAACGGTGGTTAACTTTCTTAAAGTTTTGGACTCTCAAGTGCCACTCAATGCCACCCCGTAGGCGAAAATGAAAAAAAAATAGTAGAAAACTGTATTTTATGCCAGCAAAACAATGATTGGAGCTATAGACTTTGGGTCAGTCAAGAAATGACAAAACAAATGCCGGAGAAAGCTTTTAGTGAGGACGGATAAAAAATCATCAACCATGTAGGCTTCTACCAAATTTTAGTGCAACGAGTGCAGGAAATTGTTGTTAGGATGGAAAAAAAAAGTTTGAAAGTTGAAAAGCTAATGATAAAGCGTTAAGCTCAGGCACAGGGCGCAACACCTAACGTTGTGTCCTAAAGTACCTATTTTTTTTTGCGCTTCATATAGTCACGATTCATTTGCTTGCAATAAAATTAGAATATTTTTTTTTATATTCGTAATATATTGTGAAACAAGTAGTAATCGTTAGTTATCTTCTTCGTTCTTCACATGCTATATTAGTTTAAAAATGAATTTAGTGTAACGGATGTTTTGTAAACCGTGTAGCGCTGGTGGTAACTCTGAATGATTACTGGATCTTTTTACCATTGTAAAGTTATTATCAACTTATGTGCAGCATCCATTACCATTACCATTGCTATTATTGACATGCGTTACTATTCTATAAGGAAGATGGCCAGAGTAATTTTTTGCCCATTACAAATCGGTGTAAAATACTTGCATATCACCATCCTTCTTCTGCTTGATATGAAACATGTAAATGTCATAAAATCGGTAGGCTACACATTACTCTCCAGCGATTTAATAACGCCATCCTGCTTCGATTCCATGGCTCGTTGGTGTCCCTCTCGCTGCCGTTGCACAAAGCAGAAGACCACAACACACGAGATACGTGTGGGATGCACATTTATGTGTAGCAAATTCTAGGGCTCTCAGTACCGTGGTGTACTTCTCATACTTATTAAGTTAATAGAAATATTCTCACCTGTCAACCGAGCGTGTCAGGTAAATGGAGAGGGAACAACCCACCATGATGTTGGACGACATTACGGTGTAGACATTCATTTCCCGTGTTCACTACTGCTGACAGGCTTTTGTGAAATGTGTGTGTGTTAGTCCCCCGTTTGGACTTTGCATATAACAGGAATCAAATGCCACATTCAGCTCACAATGTGTGGCAGGACACTTGCGAAGCAACGATGCAGTACGATGTAAGTGGGTTTAGCTAAACGGGATGCACTTCCTGCGTCTTTAAGTGACCACTATTCAATGCATTCACCACATCCGAGGAAGTTTATGTGTGTGCTTGCGTTGTAAAATTGAGTAAAATGTCACAGAAGAAAATGACGACACGGACGTATTTTTGTGGCTTCTATTTGTTTATACATGATCGCTGTCGAATTTCGGACGTTTTCCGGACGATTCGACTCTCGGGAGGCAAAATTTTAACACCTATGTGAGTTTGTGAAATAGGGTTCGAATTTATTGCCGCTTTTGCCTATACGCGAGATTTTCTCTACTGGCCGCTTCGGGCCCCCTTCGCCCCTATTTATAATGTTTACATCGAATAGCGCCACCTAGCGGAAACACGGGGTACCCGCTAGCCAGGCCAGCCAAATTAATTTGACAATCGCAATTGAGTATTTAGATACCAAAAACGATAAATAGCGTAAATTTAGTAGCACCCTGAACGGGGTAAATTATTTTATGATTCTATTTTAATCATTTGAACAAATGTAAACTCTAAATGAAAATATATCTTTTCATCTTGTACTGTGAACCAACTTCCCATGAGGAAATTCACATTGATGTTGATCGTCTCTTCACCGTTGTGTGCATTAAAGCTTTGGCCTACTCTTTTTGCGATATACACACACACACACACTCTTTGCTGGAGCAACTGTGCGCCTCAAAGCCGCCATAGATGCATTTTCCTCTTTAATCACGCAGATACACCACCACTACCTCCCCATTCCTTGGTTTTGTTGATCGTTAGTTTTCGTACCGTGTTATTATACCAAAAGCGTGTCTCGGGCGGTACAGGAGCAGTAGTGTATATTGACGGTATCATCATCGTCATCGTCATTCTATATCCCCAACAGGATGCAAACGGGAAAGAAGCACTTCCGACTGTTGAACATCCTGTTGCACATCCTTCGGTATACACCGTGTTCACAGCTGTATACCGTGTGTTGCTGGTGCTCTCTGTTTTGCTTTTGTCTAAGCGTGTCGATCTGGGAACTTCTCTCGCTCTACATTACGGACGAAAGTGTTCCCGTTATTGTCACACACACACACACCTCCTCGCAAACTACTGACAGGAGTGATTGTTTCTGCAGCCTTCCCCCGGGGAAAAGACACAAAGCGCCAAAGTTAGGGGGGGGGGGGGGGGGGGTCGGGGGT
>KZ062480.1:0-30559 GCA_002091835.1 Anopheles maculatus | reverse complement strand
GGTTGGTTGGGTTATGTGTATGCATTATATATACAGACGGCATGATAGGCATTTTACGATTCGAGAACAATCAGTTCGTTCCACTTGTCAGTAATGCGAGTGCAACAGCTTTACGAGGCTTTTGCGAGGAAATGGTAGAGCACTCTGAGCACCCCGAGTGCACGTCTTTTAAAGCCTTTCGTCACTATTATCAATGGGGGTGGTATCGTTTGCCTAAGTTAAGTTAGGTCGCTGCTTATGGATTGAAAAGAAGAATAAATCTCATACGTGCGCGAGCTTTTGAGGGTGTGACAACTTTTACCTGTATGAAGTGTGCTAGTAGATGCGCTTGAAGCAGCAACGGGCTTACTTTGGAATTGTTCGGGTAGAAACAGTGTAGAGATGGTAATACATTTTTCATGCCGCTCCCGCGCTTGCCTTGGGTGAAAACAGATTATGCGAGGAACCGATAAAGACGAAGCGCGTCAGTCTTGTGTGAACGCTTTTTCCGTACGGTTGTGGTAATTCTGTTGGCGATATGTGTGTGCCCATAGACCTTGGGTGTACTGTTGGGCGTGGCAGATGCTCCAATTTTAATCACATTATAAAAGTAGATTAGCAAGCAAAGCAATAAGAGATATAACGGCTGATAGGAGGATATACAAGTTCGTTGTTGTGGGCTAAAAGAAGAAATTGTGGTCCTTTCCACTCAATAATGTTTTGCTTGGCCGTTAAACATTCTAATCAAATGTATTTCTTTTTATTACATATTCTCGAATCTCATGCCTGAGATGTGTTATAAAGAATAATAAACCTTCTTAAGCATTTAATTTTTATTATAACCTCTTTCAATCAATTTTCAATAGCATTTATTTCGTTTTTTATCATCACTGCGCTACTCGTCTGTTTATTGTATGATCCACCAGGCGCCTCCATTATAGTGAGTACGGTCGGTCCACCGGTGGCATGTCCGACTGCAAAAGCTAGTAAGGCTTGGTCAAACGGCTGTTCTCAAAATAAATGAGTGTCTCAAATTCAAACATAAGCTTTAGTTATGCTCTAATTTTTATAAAAATTCACGAGAAAAGAAAAATCGTTGCATTTTTTGTGTTATATCTTCTAGTCGCACTATGATGAGCATCCGGTTTCTGCGTTAAAAGCATCTTGTTAAGCCAATTTTCCACTTCCTTGTTCATCAGTTTGTAACTTATCGTTTGATGATGTTTATTTTAACATCCCTTTTCAGTGTCATTTACGTTACTAACAAACTTGAGTTATCTGTTAGATTATAGCAGCATATTCAAGGCAGGTTAGTGTGGGAAAATCTCACTTGCTGAAGCAAATATTGCTCTGCCCTTCAGCTGCCCTAAGGAGCTGTCTGCGTGACCCTGGTGAAACAAGACAACATCTACCCTATAGACAGACACACACACACACACTAGTCGGTAGGAAGTAGTAGCAGTAAGGAAGGAAGAGAAACATACTCGCACAAAGATAGAAGAACTTGTGTGGAGATTGAACTTTTACGACATCCAGCACTCTACAACAGCAACCAAATATATGTACATATGAGAAGATGTCTCTGCAGCGTACACATCTAGAAACTTTCATAGTTTTCTCTCTTTGTTTTATTGGTGCGGCATGAGATAAGCTAGGTTTAATATCGGTTTGTAGTGTGTTCCAGCTGATTCTAAACCAGAAAGTAAAAGCATTGCTAAGACGATACTGTATTCTAGTTCCTATAGTGTTGTGTTATTCGTCGTTTGTTACATTACTATGGTCAGGAACTACATCGCCCTAGTACCAGAAATGTTAAAGATGCATCTACGTTTGTCGGTACATTATTGCTTATTATTATCCTACCTATTACACTAGGTGGCAATAATCCATCGTGGGAAGTATGCGATTTTTCCGAACGGTGAATACTCGTGACATAGGCGCACGCAAGGATTGTTTAGGAGAGTTTTTGGATAAAGAGAAACGAAATGCATAGTGCTTGTTGAGAATATTTCAACGATAGGAAACCGGATGAACGTCCGATGATAATGGGGAGTGAACGAAGAGTGGTGTGGAAAACATTGGAATGACATTGTGGCGCCTCATTTGAAGCTGCGTTGTTATCGTTGTTGTTGTTGGTGCTGCTGCTGATGCGTATACTCACTTACGTTTACATATACACGCCAGAGGGGCGGTGCGTCGTCACTAGCGAGTAAAAATTTAGGCTTCTATGCGCTGCCCCTGGCCACTAGTACTGTTGTGTTCGGTTAAGAGTGTTCGCAAAATGGCGATCGGTAGCTAAACAGAGACCATTGCACTACACGCAAAAGGCTAAACAAAAGCGAGATGCCAAACATGCGCTAGAACACTGTCCATGCCTCGCTGTTGCCCAGCGATTTCTATCGTTTCGGTGCGTTCGGGTTTTGCAGCATTACAGCACTTGTGGTTTTTGCATTGCTTTTGGTTCCATTCTACTTTCGCCCTTTAATCATTCCTGTAATCAGGCTCCAGCACTTCGGGCCAATATCGTTACAGACCTCAACACCAAAGAGTTGTTCTCGGTGGCAAACCACCGCAGTGTATTCGCAACACCACACACGCTTGCACGTACGTACCACTACGGATGAAAATGAGTTATATATGTAAAAGAGGGGGGGGGATTCGTGAAGGTCGATTCGAACGTTATTCGTGCTGTTTATGTTCTGACAGCCATTTTTAGTTGATATGCTGTATTTAGGTGCGTGTTTGATAGAAATTTAAATTGTATAGTAATGAACAAGAAGGCCCTCTAAATTTGTTTGTCTTTCTGTGAGGATGTCTTGATAAATTGATAAATTTGGGTATGCAGGTAAAGAAAGAATTGAAAGGAATGTCACAATTAAACAATTCTCTTTCCATTTGCTCCCAAAAATTTTAAACTATTTCGTTTTATCGCTCAAGTTGTCCCATTCTAAATCCGTTTATCCTCATAGTAACGCTGATTCCCCATACGAGCCGGAAAAGGTTCGACCAGGAACGACGACATCCCGCGAGTTCTGTTTTCCACCTGTTGCGTGAATCCCGACCAATACCCGAGCGCGCCGGGAATGTATGAGGAGAATGCGAAAAAGGACACTCTACTCCCAATGGATATGAGAACATGGGAGGATTGTTGCTGCTCCTTCTCCCCACTGTATTTACTTCGTGTCCGCCTTTCGGTGGCAGCAGTAAGTTCAGCTGCTATCACAACCACAATCACGCCGTGTCGTCCTTTTATTCTCCAATACCCACACACGCGCATCGGGAATTCTATCACACACATTCGCATATCCGGTAGTCGTCAGGTTCGATGGCAGTGACTGTTGATACAGGAGAACATTTTGCATTGCATGTATATCCTGCTGGTTATGGCAATGAGATGTACCTTCTCCCTATCCCCACTGGAGGAAGGTTGTTGCCCATTGCAAGACTAGCTGCTGTCAATGGCCGTGTTCTGTGAAGTTATCCTACAGCACTAGACTGTCCAGAACGAGAGTAGAAAAGAGAAAGCAACATTTTAAACTCGTTTGTTTTGGTGTGTGTATGTGTGTGCGTAGCTGTGTTCAGAAAAGAGCTAGGTTTGTGCTGTTTTTTTTGTCTTATTTTCCATTTAAAGCATACGGCTTGAAAAGTCTGCGTCTCTATGTTTTTAAAGTTAGAGACCGCTGGGGATGTGTGTGGAGCATTTAATGTGTTTCTGTTTTCCATCATTGGGGAAATTTTTGGGTCATGACGACGTGGGAAAATCCTGATAAGAGGAAACCATTCAGTGAAGACTAATGCGTGACGACACGTAAAAAGCCCTTAGCCAGCCTCTGAATGAGAATGTGGGTGACGTTAGAGAGAGAGAGAGAGGGCGCCGGAGGTTTGGTTTCTTGCGTCATTTTGTCGTATTTCTATTCGTATATAGTATTACGTGTTAGTGAGTGATTAACTGCGGATGAACAGATAAAATTCCTCCCACTGTAAAGTTACCTCTTGCCAGCGGACAAAAGATCCTAGAGCGTTTTGTGGTTGCCTTTCAAGAGGAAAAACTAGAAAGGATTGTTTGTGGCGAGAGGAGGGCATGGGCACCTTTTATTGGGCTGCTAAATACGACACAACCTTTTCGTGTGATATTTCGTCCATTCATCCATTCAAGCATGTAGCGGATGATATTCATCAAAGGGGGATATCGTTTGATTCCCTGTTCAAATGAAGTATCGACATTTTATTTTGCAAAATGGGAAAAGAGTTTGGTATAAATAGCTATACTGTAAATTAAAGTTTAAAGTTAATATTATACGTTTTTAGTCTACTTTGTGCTTTATTTGAAAGTGAGCGCCGTTTCATAAATCGACATCGGAATTTTATTTACGAAATTTGCGAAAAATTCTTAATTAAAATAGAAACTTCCAATTTATAAAGCCCACTGCTTCTTATGCGGATATCATTATGTAGTTTTACAATGCATCAGACATTTACAAAATCGGCCCAATTTCGTAAAACGACGCTTCAACATCTACCCTATAGACAGACACACACACACACACTAGTCGGTAGGAAGTAGTAGCAGTAAGGAAGGAAGAGAAACATACTCGCACAAAGATAGAAGAACTTGTGTGGAGATTGAACTTTTACGACATCCAGCACTCTACAACAGCAACCAAATATATGTACATATGAGAAGATGTCTCTGCAGCGTACACATCTAGAAACTTTCATAGTTTTCTCTCTTTGTTTTATTGGTGCGGCACGAGATAAGCTAGGTTTAATATCGGTTTGTAGTGTGTTCCAGCTGATTCTTAATCAGAAAGTAAAAGCATTGCTAAGACAATCCTGTATTCTAGTTCCTATAGTGTTGTGTTATTCGTCGTTTGTTACATTACTATGGTCAGGAATCACATCGCTCTAGTACCAGAAATGTTAAAGATGCATCTACGTTTGTCGGTACATTATTGCTTATTATTATCCTACCTATTACACTAGGTGGCAATAATCCATCGTGGGAAGTATGCGATTTTTCCGAACGGTGAATACTCGTGACATAGGCGCACGCAAGGATTGTTTAGGAGAGTTTTTGGATAAAGAGAAACGAAATGCATAGTGCTTGTTGAGAATATTTCAACGATAGGAAACCGGATGAACGTCCGATGATAATGGGGAGTGAACGAAGAGTGGTGTGGAAAACATTGGAATGACATTGTGGCGCCTCATTTGAAGCTGCGTTGTTATCCTTGTTGTTGTTGTTGGTGCTGCTGCTGATGCGTATACTCACTTACGTTTACATATACACGCCAGAGGGGCGGTGCGTCGTCACTAGCGAGTAAAAATGTAGGCTTCTATGCGCTGCCCCTGGCCACTAGTACTGTTGTGTTCGGTTAAGAGTGTTCGCAAAATGGCGATCGGTAGCTAAACAGAGACCATTGCACTACACGCAAAAGGCTAAACAAAAGCGAGATGCCAAACATGCGCTAGAACACTGTCCATGCCTCGCTGTTGCCCAGCGATTTCTATCGTTTCGGTGCGTTCGGGTTTTGCAGCATTACAGCACTTGTGGTTTTTGCATTGCTTTTGGTTCCATTCTACTTTCGCCCTTTAATCATTCCTGTAATCAGGCTCCAGCACTTCGGGCCAATATCGTTACAGACCTCAACACCAAAGAGTTGTTCTCGGTGGCAAACCACCGCAGTGTATTCGCAACACCACACACGCTTGCACGTACGTACCACTACGGGTGAAAATGAGCTATATATGTAAAAGAGGGGGGGGATTCGTGAAGGTCGATTCGAACGTTATTCGTGCTGTTTATGTTCTGACAGCCATTTTTAGTTGATATGCTGTATTTAGGTGCGTGTTTGATAGAAATTTAAATTGTATAGTAATGAACAAGAAGGCCCTCTAAATTTGTTTGTCTTTCTGTGAGGATGTCTTGATAAATTGATAAATTTGGGTATGCAGGTAAAGAAAGAATTGAAAGGAATGTCACAATTAAACAATTCTCTTTCCATTTGCTCCCAAAAATTTTAAACTATTTCGTTTTATCGCTCAAGTTGTCCCATTCTAAATCCGTTTATCCTCATAGTAACGCTGATTCCCCATACGAGCCGGAAAAGGTTCGACCAGAAACGACGACATCCCGCGAGTTCTGTTTTCCACCTGTTGCGTGAATCCCGACCAATACCCGAACGCGCCGGGAATGTATGAGGAGAATGCGAAAAAGGACACTCTACTCCCAATGGATAAGAGAACATGGGAGGATTGTGTTGCTGCTCCTTCTCCCCACTGTATTTACTTCGTGTCCGCCTTTCGGTGGCAGCAGTAAGTTCAGCTGCTATCACAACCACAATCACGCCGTGTCGTCCTTTTATTCTCCAATACCCACACACGCGCATCGGGAATTCTATCACACACATTCGCATATCCGGTAGTCGTCAGGTTCGATGGCAGTGACTGTTGATACAGGAGAACATTTTGCATTGCATGTATATCCTGCTGGTTATGGCAATGAGATGTACCTTCTCCCTATCCCCACTGGAGGGAGGTTGTTGCCCATTGCAAGACTAGCTGCTGTCAATGGCCGTGTTCTGTGAAGTTATCCTACAGCACTAGACTGTCCAGAACGAGAGTAGAAAAGAGAAAGCAACATTTTAAACTCGTTTGTTTTGGTGTGTGTATGTGTGTGCGTAGCTGTGTTCAGAAAAGAGCTAGGTTTGTGCTGTTTTTTTTGTCTTATTTTCCATTTAAAGCATACGGCTTGAAAAGTCTGCGTCTCTATGTTTTTAAAGTTAGAGACCGCTGGGGATGTGTGTGGAGCATTTAATGTGTTTCTGTTTTCCATCATTGGGGAAATTTTTGGGTCATGACGACGTGGGAAAATCCTGATAAGAGGAAACCATTCAGTGAAGACTAATGCGTGACGACACGTAAAAAGCCCTTAGCCAGCCTCTGAATGAGAATGTGGGTGACGTTAGAGAGAGAGAGAGAGGGCGCCGGAGGTTTGGTTTCTTGCGTCATTTTGTCGTATTTCTATTCGTATATAGTATTACGTGTTAGTGAGTGATTAACTGCGGATGAACAGATAAAATTCCTCCCACTGTAAAGTTACCTCTTGCCAGCGAACAAAAGATCCTAGAGCGTTTTATGGTTGCCTTTCAAGAGGAGAAACTAGAAAGGATTGTTTGTGGCGAGAGGAGGGCATGGGCATCTTTTATTGGGCTGCTAAATACGACACAACCTTTTCGTGTGATATTTCGTCCATTCATCCATTCAAGCATGTAGCGGATGATATTCATCAAAGGGGGATATCGTTTGATTCCCTGTTCAAATGAAGTATCGACATTTTATTTTGCAAAATGGGAAAAGAGTTTGGTATAAATAGCTATACTGTAAATTAAAGTTTAAAGTTAATATTATACGTTTTTAGTCTACTTTGTGCTTTATTTGAAAGTGAGCGCCGTTTCATAAATCGACATCGGAATTTTATTTACGAAATTTGCGAAAAATTCTTAATTAAAATAGAAACTTCCAATTTATAAAGCCCACTGCTTCTTATGCGGATATCATTATGTAGTTTTACAATGCATCAGACATTTACAAAATCGGCCCAATTTCGTAAAACGACGCTTGCCATTGTTTTCTCTCAGCGTTATGGAAAAGCTGATTTTTAGCTCTCGGGTTTGGAAAGAGTTTTTGTGTTTCCCTTCCATGTTTATGTTATTCAAGAGTCCGGCTTTTGACGTCTTCGCGGTCGACGTCATAGACATCTAACGTTAAGCAGGCCGACATTCGAAACAACTGCCGTAACAAATCTTTCGGTCATTTTGCAAGCTGTGTTCGGTTTTCTGTCTAGAGGAGATGTTTTTTTCTCCTTTCAGATACAATGTTTCACGTAAAATGATTCGCTCCATTCTCCGATTTTTGCAATGAGGGGATAAAAAAAAACATAAATCTCCTATCATAAAGCGATTTTTTTGTTCATTTCTATAGTTATGAGTATCTTGCCCAGTTTGGTCAGTGTCAGAAGTTATGACTTCGTTGGACGGATCAGCTCGCTCATTCTGCTTGCGCTTTCACAGCGGAAATCGACCATTTTGTGTGGGGAAAAAATAAGTATTAAAAATCGTATGCGTGTCAGCTCAGCTCTGGTGGGCGGGCGGAAGCGAGGAAAATATGCTCGGAAAGGAACTAGTTCGAAAGCATACCAAATACGGAAATTTTAAGCTACGACGATAATCATAAAAATCATCCTCTTTAGACCATTCCGACTGGTGCTGGATGCACCTTTCTCTGGGGATAAGGGGGCTGGCATTGTTGGGGCTATTTGCAGTCTCTATTTTAATATTAATTTTTGTTAAACTCAGCCGGGCATAGTTGCACGTTTTGTGTCTTGTGCTGTGGTTTCGCCGAGCACATTGCAACAACCGCGCCAGTGAAGCTCACATAATTGTCCTTGGTTGGGTCGGTCAGTTCAGCTTCGAATTTTACAGCTAAATGCCAGGAAGGATTTGTTAGCTGGTGCATAAATATGACAGCGAATGTTTTATACGTGTTAACCTTTTGTGTGTTGTAAGAATATAAATCAACAAGAAAATACGATTGAGCTTTGTTTGCTTTAGTTGTTTGAACACATTTCTTTTGTGTAATAATTCTTTGTTGGAAATTAATTTAAACGTACACAGTTTAGCAAAGGATGCATTTAGCTTGTTTGATAAATTTCACCGACAACCCGGTTGAAACGAGTAAATGAGTTGAAACGAGTAAATCATTCTGCTTTCTATTGAGGTGCGAGTTTACGGGGACCATATCCGGCCGCACAGCTTCCAATTGCATTTTCCACCGCGACGTGACGGACGTTGACGTCAATGACAGCAGCAGTAGTGACTCACGGTGGACTGTAAATGAATGATTTGCTACGAAATGTATTTCTTCTTGTGTTTTCACACTCCCTAGTTTCCAGGCACATCACGAACGTTCGTTAGTATGAACATCCGCCGGAACATCCTTCGGTATTTCCTTTCGGGAAATTAAAATAACAAATAGAGTGAAACCGCGCGTTAGACTTACAGGAGGGGATTGCTGGGCCAGCACGGCACGGGGGCATAGCTTGAGAGGCTCTCACTCATAGCAGCACTGGAGGCTATGTAGAATGTAAAAAAAAAAACGAAAAGTATGCTGGATTATTGGTGTGCCCCGATGCTCCTGAGCGAGCGTCGTACAGTCGATTGAGCGTATCTCCCAGCAGCAGCGCGTAGTTGCTTTGCGGTAATGAAAAATAAAAAGACAAACCGGCCCGACCGACCGGCGAAAGCTTCCGGGTCGGAAAGATGGAAAACTCTTCTGAGCTTCGGAGAATTTCTCACTTCCGTGTTTTAGTGCGTATCAAAGGGCGCACATCATCGCTAATTTCTTCGAAGTTTCATGGAAGCGTGATATCACTTATCATCACCTTCACTGCTGCACGCTCGGTCTCCTCTTTGTATATTGCCTTCGGCTACGACTGGTTTACGGCGTGGCGGAACGTTATTTGTGTCGGTGGAATAACGAATGGATAAGAGAATATCATTAGTGGATGAATAGGCTTTGTTTTATTTTGTTGGTTGAATTTACAAAACTCTTTATAACGAAACAGCCGCCGCCAGAAGGGGGCGGAAACCCGGAAGCCCTTATTTCGCTTTTGTATGGAATGATTTTTTAATTTGCAACGTTATATGATGATGTGAGAACACATACATAAATCGACTGTTAAGAGATGCAATTAAAGGTAAAAGCATTCTTCTTTTCTGCAATTGCAATTTGTAAGAATAGTTCATTCGATAGGAAATAGTATACGATAAGCAGAAAAACAATTGTTTTTATCTAATCATATTCCTTTACTCTTACTTTCACCTACACAGACCACCTTCAAGGACTTTCCCAGCCCAGACATTGCAAGATCGCTGACGGGGCCAGATATTCTGCAGAAACATTCCATAAACTCGCTGTTGCTGGAACACAATGAGATCATCTCCCGAGGATTGCCGTCACCGATCGAAGGTAAATTTACTCATTTAAGTATGTACTGCTTTGCATAACAAATAGGAAAGGAGGACGTGAATAATCGTAATAATAGAGTTGTTTTCCAGCACTGGGAGTTCTTAGTGCGTGTGATGTTTTGATTTTTATAGAAGGAACAATTGTAATGGTTGCATTGTTGCTGTGGTATAGCCGGTGGAACACGAATGGTGGTGGAGCGCGGTGGTTGGTGAAAACTTTTTGTTCACCTGCTTCAGCACCAGACCCATCTTCTTCTTGATGGTAGCGCAGCGCGTGACAATGCTGCATCCTGCGTCGGACTGCGATTATTAAAACAAAAGCCCTATCGTTAGGCTCACAGCTTTGCGCAGCCCACGGTCGGCCATTTAGAGTGCAATTGTGCCTTTCCACCACCGACAATTGTTGTGCATGTGATGGGAAGCCAAAGCGAGAAAAACCTTGCCGTACGCGCGATATTGTTTCTGTAGAATGTAAAGGATCTCTGGTCCCACGAGGAAGCAACTGACAGTCAAATAATAGCTTTGAAAACAACGACGATATGTGAGAGTTAAGTATGGAGACTGTTCCGTGTTGTTGAGAGAAAAAGGTGGCTTTTAAGGCCTTTGCCTGCCTGTCTCACAGTGGTTCTCCATGAAGAGAAAGACGATCTGGGTGGAATTGTCCTGCTGTTTGTTCTTGCTTCTTCACCAAGCTCTGTGTCCACCGTGGTGGAATTGTGTATTGCACTGGGGAAGAGTCGATTTTATTATTCATGAAAATGCCTGTGCCACCACATTTATCTCCGTTTAGCGTCGAACGATGTTCTAAGCTGCCAGTGATGTTTTAGAAAACTGCTGTGTGCTGCTGGTATGCAACCCTGTGTGTGACTCACCAAGAGACCATCTGTGAAGGCATCGTAATACAAAAGAAAGGAGGAAGAGTGAATTCACGACACCATCTTTACGTCCGCATTATATTGCAGGAACGAGTATGTGACTCAGTCAGTGCTTTATTCTTCTATTCCGCTTCGGTTGACGGTTACAGTTTTCACTACACACGAAGATATAACTGAAGACGACGGTTACACAGGAGTTCGGAATGGTGGTATATTCAGGATGGGCAAGTAGGCAAAGACTGGCAGGGTCGTTCCTTAGTGAATGTCCTCAACGAATCGAATTCGATCTTTTTGACGTTGTTCCGTATGCCGAAGTTTTTTTTTGTCAAGGTCGGGAAGTAACGGATATGACATACGGCTGCAAACACATGTACGAAACAACATACGAGCGATTAGGAGATTATAATGCAAAATTGAGCTATAATTTATGAATTGTAGACTACTTAATAATTTAGCTTTCCTGCGTAATTACACCTAGCTTAGTAATGCTCTGTTCTGTATTTTATATTCTACTCTTCGTGTGATACAAGAGGTATCGATGTTGTAAAAAGCTTAATAAGCTTGCTATGAGAATTAGCCATATTACGAAATTAGCAAATGTCGACTCGCAGACGCGGCATACGAATAACTAAATGTGTGTTGTGTGATTTGATGTTGTAAAATTTCTTGTCAACGATTTTTGCAGTTTTATGCATACATAGCTTTCGGTGTAGTAATATTTAATTTTGGCTAATGAAATGCGAGTCATTAACGAGTCAAACACTAGTCATGCTTTTTCTCCGCCACGTGTGTGGTAGTAGGGTGTGCAAACAGAGCGTGCTTAATCGCTCTAAATGAATAAATCCGCCAGAATTACATTAACACACAATTATGATTAATTAATTGAATGATAGTGCAGTCGATCTGCTAAGGTCATTGGCTAACATTTATATTACATACTACTTACTCATAGAATCAGATTTCACTGCGGAGATGGTGAGCTGTGTAAATCGAGATGTGATTTAAATCACAGCTTTTAATACATTCGGACAAAACGTTAATGCGCCCGAGACCGTTGGACCATGCAATTACCGTAATGGCAAGTTTTTTTAACGATGTGTATTGATGTTTTATTTACTCCAGAAGCTAAAATTGATTTGGTAAAGAACAATGCTATGGTTACGTTTGGTAAAGTATGTGGTAAAGCACAATACTGACGCACAGTCGAGCTCGTGCTACTTGTACAGAACATACACACACACATGGCATATGGGTCATGAAGTGTGTGGAATCATAAGTTATTCGATCATTGCGCTTAAATTATGCTACTACGTTTTAGCCGATGCTGTAGCATGCTTCACACATCGTCTTCCTTCCGTGGCGGCATGCATAAGGTGGAAGCGTCTGGTCAAAACAATCTTTATCTGCCGCAGTGGACCGGCACAATAGTAACCGTTACATGTGAAGCATAATAACTAAAAGAAAATATTTACGTGCCTACAAACCAACATTTCTCCAATCAGCCAATAGTTTTAAGTAAAATAACGAAAAGTATTCTAGGATATTATTATTCAGTATTTTGTATACTAGAATGCGAATCAGTTCACTTCATGGGAGATCGGTCCGGTGACCGAGGTGGTAGCAGCGTCGATCTTCACACGGCAAGATCGGGTATCGTATCCCGTCCGGATCGCCGGATCGCACGTCTTTCGAGAGTGTAAAACCAGAGAAGCAGAAGAAGTGCTCAATTGTACATTTACTGCTGTTTTCAATCAATTCTTTCATTCAAACTAAATCGATCAAAGTACCTCGATACAGCAATAGCAATATTAAAAGTCAGGAAAATATCAACGGTGTTTATTGGTCACTTTTTCGCATTTAGTTTTCTATTAGAAACGGGAATTGTGTTTTCTTCTACGAAGCGTCTTGTTTGTTCCCTTTTCCTTCCGCCCGACGAAGCTCATAAACCCATTTACAGAGGGGAATAAAAAGTGCGTTAATTGGGCTGACAGCATAAGTTACGCTTCGTCGCATTGGCTCAGTAATTGAGTCTTGCTGAAATAGCATTGATTTGAAAGGTGGAAACCGTCAACTAGTAATGCTACGGGAAGGCGATACTATCTCGCTATTTGAGATTTGTGTGATTTGTTAAACTTTTTTCCACAATCTGCGGCTTCGCGTCTGCAAGTAAGTATAGATGGTGTGTATCTGTTATTAAGTGGCGGGCCACACATGCTTTATCTTTCAAGATCAATTTGTTTCAAAGTCTGTGACCGCTCGGCACCAATTTCTCGGCTGCGCTGGGTTCATAGATTTATAACGCTTCACTGCTAAAGGGCAAAGAGAAAGAGCTCGAATGGAAAAGTCGAAACATTTTGGGGTTGGACCGGTACCGTTGTTGGTATGAAAACCGTGCACTGGTGGAATAAAAAGTGCGTTAATTGGGCTGACAGCATAAGTTACGCTTCGTCGCATTGGCTCAGTAATTGAGTCTTGCTGAAATAGCATTGATTTGAAAGGTGGAAACCGTCAACTAGTAATGCTACGGGAAGGCGATACTATCTCGCTATTTGAGATTTGTGTGATTTGTTAAACTTTTTTCCACAATCTGCGGCTTCGCGTCTGCAAGTAAGTATAGATGGTGTGTATCTGTTATTAAGTGGCGGGCCACACATGCTTTATCTTTCAAGATCAATTTGTTTCAAAGTCTGTGACCGCTCGGCACCAATTTCTCGGCTGCGCTGGGTTCATAGATTTATAACGCTTCACTGCTAAAGGGCAAAGAGAAAGAGCTCGAATGGAAAAGTCGAAACATTTTGGGGTTGGACCGGTACCGTTGTTGGTATGAAAACCGTGCACTGGTGATGGATTTCACGCGTTGTTGATTATTCATATCAACACTGAGTAAGAGGTTAATTCGCCTACGAAAAAATCCTTATTTATATGGGCACGTAAAGAAGGAGGGAGAGGGTGTGCTGTGTGTGTCCAGCGGTAAGTAAAGATGCGTTACTGGATGATCACCGAAAGAGAGAAAGAGAGCAACAGTGAGGGTTTTTATTTTATATAATTTGGCTTGTTTCTCTTTTGTTTTCTAACGCCCAAATTTACAGTTGTTTCATAAATATTTGTGAAAGCTTTGTTACGGGGCCACGATCTTCCACGATCAAGATATTTTCGTGCTTTTAACAAGAGAAAAGACGATTTAAAGATATTTACTTTTATAAAGTGAAAAAATGAGTTTAATGTTGGCACAAAGATAATGCACTTTAGAATGTTTTAACTCAACTGAATTTTTTGTAACATGTCATTACAAAAAAAAGTCGACTTTAAGTAACTAAGTCCGAATGTAATGTATATAATATTCGTTCGATAAATTAGAGTGATTCCGTACAACACAACATAAATACAAGAAGTAATCTGCCTCTTCACCACACGTGATTGGTCATTCGGCTGTGAGATTAATGAGCACCTAATTACGTTGAACTCATAACGTCTTCGGGCGGTCGGATTGCGCTTTCTGCTGGAATGAGTCCTCCTAGGGTGAGATGTGCTGTTGACCGTAGTCAACTCATCCACACCTGCTTTGCTCGCGTCCGACTTGCACACACAGACACACACACGCTTGTGTAGTGTTATGATGTTTGCGTTATTAGGATACACGCATCGTTGGACACGACATCGTCTTCGCGGGTCTGGTGAGCGAAAGAGAACATAGGGGGTAAAGTTTCTGTTCGCAGCGCAGTGGTGGTTTGAAGATGATAATAAGAGAAAAATTGGGTACAACTTACAGAAAAATAGTGAGTGAGGAAGTAGTCTGTGGTCAGTGGGTCTGATAGTCATATCATTACGTGACGTTTGCTAGCGAAACATATTTCAATCGCGTATTGCCAAAACGTTTTTTTTGTAGCTCCAATATTTGGACTCCGCGCAATGAACCATTCCCCAGACATACCGTGAACAAAAGGCACCCTCTCCAGGCCTGCAATATGACCATTATAAAACACTTGAGCCATCACATAGTAGTAGATGTAGCGGTTCCACTTGTCCGAGGAAATGAATAGGAGGAAAACGGGTGGATCTTCTAATTTATTATGAATTATATTACTTGGAACGCAGACAAATTGAGGCATGCACCATAAGTCTTTCTTACTGTGCGAGAGCGCGACCTCTTTGGAAATATTGTTTTTGTTATGTTGTTGCTGTTTTTGGTTATTCCTGTAGCTCAAAAATTTCTTACGCTGGAATGGCGTAATTTATGTTTAAAATAGAAACACTTATTGCTTGTCTTGTGCCCTACGAGTTCAACTTTGGTTTACCCATTTCTATCAGATGGTCTATCAGCACGCCTATAATTTTCAGCTCGTACCATTATAGATCATCGTTGAGACAAAAATCGAATATGAGGGATATAAAGCTCAGCGGATGATTTGTTGATTCGTTTTGGCGCAACAATTATCCAACAACAAAGTGGCGGTGTAAACAAAAGAAGTCAACTTATGACCACCACCCAGCAACTGCCGAATGTATCTCTCATGATAGTTATAACGAAGTTTACCAAAGGAATTCGACAAGGACGACATTTTCGATATAATGGGGATCCTTGGTATTTGATACACCCGTTGCTGCTATTTAATGAACTCCAGCGGGTTATACGTTAGCAGTGTTATCCGACGACAGTGTCGTTTTCCGATAGTATCGTTATTATTTTGCACTTGAGCTGGTGCCAAATAAGTTAAAACGACTTTGTTTTCAGCCAACTCTGGCCTCCATAAGCTTGTGCTTGTGTTTGCAATCTCAACTGTGAATCCCACATTAGATGTACTCGTTTCGGATGTATATCGAGTGAGAAATGAGTCGTTTTAATGTGACTGACCGCGCTTTTTATTATAAAACAATAGCAGAATTGTGTGCCAACGATTAACTTTGTATGCTGAAATGGCCCAAAACTGATCTTGACCCAAAGCGATCAAATTGTGTCAAAGGTATGGTCTTATTTTTTTTTAAAATGATGGTTTTCATGACCTAAGAAGAGAATATGTTAATGTGTGTCCTGAATCTAAAATGTACGAATGTATTTTTCTGTTACCACATCTATGACCCTTTTACTCCAAAGGAGATACCGAAAGATTAATGTAAAAAATCCATTCTAGCTGCTGGAGTTCTGTTTTTTTTTTACTTTTGAAAATAGTGCTCAACAATCGAATTGACAGTTGATAGCATCTAATTGATTGTGTCAACCGGACATTTCTTCATGCACTCTACAGTACAACACTATTTTTACGTAATGCTATATGTTTTGCGTCGTCAATGCTATTTTCGTTTAAGGAGAACATTGAATTTACCACCTTTTTTTTTATTACATTCTCCCACATGTACCAGATAATATGTCGTTGGCAGATCTTCTAGGTTCGCAGACATCCTCTCCAACATCGGCATCTGCTTCGTCGCTGGTGACGAACTCCTCTACCTCCTTGGTGGCGGGTAAAGGTGGTTCAAGTCACCATCAATCCAGCCTTACCCTGGCGCACTCCAATCACCACCCGCATCTGCAGCAAAACCAACTCAATCATCAACAGCATCATGCCACGCTCGGGTCATTCTCGTCTCTTGGTTCGTCCTTAGGGAGTAGCAGTATGGTGGGCGCGACGGTTTGTGACGACAGCGCCAGTAGCATCCTTAGCTCAGGTGGTGGAAACAGTACCGCAAGTGGATCCGTTTCGTCGAATCCGTTCAACTTTACCAGCTTGCGAATTCCAAGCCCAACGCTTAACTCACCAGATTTGCTGTTGAATGGTGGATTGATAGGCGGTGGCATCGCCGGTAGTAGTAGCAGCAGCAGCAGTAGCAGTAGTGGCATCAGTTGCGGAGAGGTAGGAAGTGGTGGTAGCGGCCAATCTCCCACTGCACATTCGTTCTATTCGAGCTTGCTGCCACCGCAGCAAAACTCGCAACAGGCGGCGGGGAGTAGTGGAAGCAGCTCAGAGGGAATCACAACCGATGCCTTGATTTCAGCTTCGTCAAATGGTAGTGCTGGAGTATACGATGGATTTCGGGTGAGAAACGTGTCTATTATTTAGCGATCATTTAATCTGTATTATCGTGGCGAATAGTAATAGAGAGAATCAATTATTGCTGGAGTAAATAGTTGTGCACCTTGGTACTATTATCTGTGTAAAAGTGTTTAATTAAGAGAAGTCAAAACTTATTTTTTGGCACCAAACTGCTGCCATCCAGATCCACGTACCAATAATGGATGAAATCGGTTACAAGTGGCAGGGTACTATGGACGTTTATCATCGTTGCTCGGTGAAAGGTTGGATAAGTGCCAACCTAAGCTAAAGCATCAATGCTACATTGAGCTATTTTCGTAATACGTGTAAAACATCATCAAAAAAAAAATATCTGAAAGATGTTTGGGATTGGATGGATTATGTTCTTATTTCATACAGTATACTGTATGAAATTCTGGAGTTACCTTTGGCCTTTTTTGGTTTTCTTTTTGTGTAAATCTATTTTTGTTTTCCCTATGCTATGTCCTTCTTTCAGTTTGATTTGATGCTTGGTTGCGGAAATGACGGAATAGCGGCATCTAATGGAATGACCACCGAAACATTGAAACAGCGACGACGAAACATTAGTTTCGACTGTTCCTCGCCGACCAACGGCACATCTTCATCTGGTGAAGGAGCATCCCCTGCACTTACCTTACTTTGCTCGAATAATGGGCGGAATTACCGGCAGGGTAGCTTTTCGCAGCCTCAACAACACACCATCATATCCCATCAACAACAGCAACAATCAACGAGCGTACAACAACAGTATGACATCCTGTCCGGGTGCAATAATGGATCCATTGGCGGCGGCAACGGAATTGCAGCCAATAGCGCTGGCGTTGTTGAAATGGGCGATTTTGATGCTATCAGTGCTAGCAACAGTTCTTTGTCGCTTTTCGAAACCGGAAATGGGGCAATGTCCCGTTCGCATTCACCGCCAGATCACTCGGACACCAGCAACTTGCTAACGACCCTAGAAAGCACAAGCCTAATGGATATGCTAAACATGTTTACTCTAGGTCAGAGTACGACGAATTCCTTGACTGTAAATCATAATCAAATTCAACAACCACAGCAACAACAACATCCCCATAATCAATTTGCGCCTTACACGTCGACTCCAATTACGCCTTTCCAGCAGCAACAACAATCAACTGGATCGGGATCGTTCAGCGGAGCAAATAACAACAACACTAACAATGGTAGCCTAGCTAACCTGTCGTCTGGTTCGAGCCTCGGGAACAACGTGTTCAATAGCGACTATGAACGTTTGCAAAAACTTCAAACATATAACACTCTCCGTCTTCTGCATCAATCGCAGCAAAAGTCGCAACTACAGCAGCTACAGTTTAATCAGTCGCTGCTACCAGCAACGACCGGAACCAGTGGCAATATGTTTGGAAGTTGTAGCAGTATTGCTACGAACAGCACCGTTGGCAATAGCAGCATTGGCAATGGCAACAATAGTAGTTTGCAGCTGAAAAGTTGGTCTTCATCGCAACATCAGCAACATCGTCAGGGTTCCTCATCTCCTTCGCTAAATAGCAGTGGAATGACCGATGTAAATCTCGATCGCATTGCTAAAATTTATCGATCCTCTGCAGGTGTGTAGCATGATTTATATTCTCTATCCATATAACCTTAACAGTAACTAAACGTACGCTTCTTCCTTCCATAATCTATTGTGCATCTACAGCACATTACGATGCTACTTGCACTTGGAGTGGTGTTTTGCCACCGCGATCAAATCGCTTGGTGACGTACTCTTCGAAAATATTTCTCGGTGGTATGCCGTGGGATATAAGCGAACAATCGTTGGTGCAAATCTTCAAACCATTTGGCTCAATAAAGTAAGTTCTTGATAAATGGATCAGAATAAACAGAATCTCAAATTTCGCTTTCTCTATCTCGTTGCAGAGTCGAATGGCCTGGTAAGGAGCAGCAAGCGACACAACCGAAAGGTTACGTATACATAATTTTCGAATCAGACAAACAAGTCAAGGCATTGTTACAGGCATGTACTTATACAAATACTACCTCAAACGGTAGTATCCACGGTAGTCATGGTGGATTAAATGCAGGTAATTCTACATCAGTGACGCCGCAACGGCGTCAATTGGTAATTCAGGTTTAATCTAAATAAATGATTGATTCCTCCGTCAGGTGCGAAGATCAACTTTAAGATATCCTCGAAGCGCATTAAGTCGAAGGACGTCGAAGTGATTCCGTGGAACATTGCCGACTCAAATTATGTGAAGTCCTCTTCGCAGAAGTTAGACCCAACGAAAACGGTATTTGTTGGGGCGCTCCACGGACAGTTGACAGCCGAGGGATTGGCGATGATAATGAATGATCTGTTCGACGGTGTCGTGTATGTGGGTATCGATACGGATAAGTACAAGTATCCGCTTGGATCAGCTCGTGTCACGTTTAACAATTCACGATCGTACATGAAAGCTGTATCGGCCGCATTCATCGAGATACGTACATCCAAATTCACCAAAAAACTGCAGGTGGATCCTTATCTGGAGGATTCCCTTTGTTCAATGTGCACTGTTCAACACGGACCATACTTTTGCCGAGAAAGCATGTGCTTCAGGTATGTCTTTCATTTGTTTATAAAACATAATCATATTTGTGGTTTTTAAATTTATTGCTAACTTACTTCAACTTAATCAGAATACATTCAAAACTAAATTATGGTGGGGGATTGGTTGGTGTAACATTGCTTTTATAACTTTGACACACTATGACGAGAGAAGATAGTTTAAAACACATTAAAATTATGGTGTTACTTGTGCTGGTCCTGTCCCTCAGATATTTTTGCCGTTCATGCTGGCAAATTCAACACAGTCGGGGAGTGTACCTACAAAATCACAAGCCACTGACCAGAAATTCAAAATTCACTACCATCATTGGCGTTGGTCCTCAACAGCAGCAACAGCATGTATCGGGCAGCAACAGTAGTAACCATCACCTGCAGCAACAGTCGTACGATCACAGCTCATACTACAATGGATCACAACATCACCACCACCATCATGGTGGTTCCGGTGGCCACACAACAGCGCACAATCAATATCATCATCACAGCAATCATCATCATCAGCAGCATCAACAGCAAAGCAATCGTTTAAGTTTGTTGCAACAGCAACAACAATACCGTGCTTTAGCCAAGTCTCCATCCCCGTCACTGGGTAGTGGTACGGAAAGCTCTAGTAATACCAGTAACGGCGGCAACACTAGCTACCCTAGCAGTAACAGTTCTAGCCCTGTTGGTGGTGGAAACAACACCCGTAGCAATACCAGCAGCTGCACTAACAACAGCCTAAACAGCAACAACAATAACGTCAGCCCAAGTGCTGGAGGTAGTGGCAATAATGGTGAGCATGTGCCCTCTTGTGTCGGATCGTTGAATTTGCAACAACTTAACTATGTTGTTGGTGGTGTTGGAAGTGGTAGTGGAAGCGGCAGCAACAACAACGGCAATGGTAGCGGTGGTGGTGGTTTACTCATTTAAATACCCGAAGTATTTTACAGTTCCCATAATTGATGTTGGGTAGAACGGAAGTTCTAATTATTTATATCATATTCCTTTTCTCTTTCGATATGTGGATCCACTTTTTTCTTCTAATGATTTTGTGTTCTGTCATTCGACATTCGAGGGAGGTGCATTGTGTTTATGTGTGAAGCCTTTGGAATTTTGTTATCGCCAGTTTATTATTCTAATGGTGCGTTGCTTTTTTGTTTTTGTTTTCCGTAGCATTTACATAATCCCTGAGGGGTTCGTATTTTAGTGTAGTTGTTATATTTTTGGGCTTCTATTTTCTAATCATGCTTGCTTGCAAATTTCCATGTGTTTAGATGATGGCAAACCATTGTTTTTAATTCAAAATTTCAAACCCTCAATCGATGCTTTCTAATTGCCAATCGATAGAAAGACGTTGGAAACGAATTTCCTAGACTGAAATTTACAGTTTACCAATCGTCCAAAGCATTTCTTCTACCTTTGTTGGCAAATAGAAAAGATGAGTAAAACAGGCAAAAATTTCATCTCCGTTCGGGGTATGATGTGAGTTTTTGTTGTTACAATTTTGATGATGGAAAAAGATGTGTGGCGTGAAGGATCGCTTCAGTAACGTTTGAATCGTTAATTTTACCCAATAGTATTTTAGTTCTACATTTCACTTGCTTGTTGAGACTATTGCCGTGTTTAAGTTAGCGCACAGAACTTGGGGATGCATACTCGGTGAAACCAATTTTAGTCCAGCTAGTTACACTAGCGGATTACAATTGTTACAACACATGAGACCTATATCATCCATAACATATAAAAAGTGAGCAAAAACAGCTTTGCACACTTTTAGCGGCCATGGCAAAGCGATCCTCCGCTCGAATGCTCTCCATTCCGGGAGCATTCCGAAAGGATATCAGATGCGGTGGTATTCCTTTATTTTCATTTTGTTTGGTTTTTATGATGTTCAACGGTAGACGGATTTAAAATCATTCATATCGAGAGATAGGACGAAAAATGGTATTCAATAATCTCTTTCTTTCAATTCGTTCTCAACGTGATGCAGCCACAAGCAAGCATGATTTAAAAAGAAAAGTAATTTCCCTGTTTCGGTGATGATTTGGAAACGATATTCAGAAGCGACTGTAAAGATAATTTAATTTTATTGTTCAGCAATAGATTAACCACCACCACCACCACCGTTATCTCATAAGTTCTACAACAGAGTTCCACTCATAATATATACTTCCCTAGCTGCCAACTGCTACGATACAGAGCCTTAATACGAAAGAGATGCTAGTACCGATGAGATCAAGTTCATACCCGCATAAGAGGCGCATGTGTTGTTAGTATGATCACTTTTTAAAACGCACTGCACACAGTTTAGTGTCATATTTTTGAAGCATTAGCGTGTATCGAATTTCGATCGAAAAACCCCATTTCCCTATACACATCATCCCGCCTAAAATGTTCGAATTGGGGGGGAAAAGGGAGATCTTTGTTGTTTTATTGTTGTAAAGCCTATGTAACGAATGCCAACTGGTAGATCTGAGGGTTTTTGGCACCTAAGACACATCAATTGTTGATAATCGCTGCGATACGGTGATAGGGGCATGCATTAAATTATTTTTTAATGGTAGGAGTGCTTTTTTTCACGAACGAGCCGCCAGTTTTAAGTGAAGGGGGAATATGGAAGGAAAAGCTAGAGAAATAGTGCTCTAGTGTCAAACGAAATCAAAACACACATTCTTATACGCGCCTTGTCATGCAGTTTTGCAACTTTTTACGTATGCTTTTCTGTGAACATAATTCTTGTTCCAAACAAATGAATTAGTAGTAGTGGGAAGTTAGCGCAGGGCTAAATCGGTCTCCATGATTGATCGCTGTTATGAGTACATTTGCTGGGCTGTTAGTTTGGTTAGTTGGTTGGATGCATTGATCATGAGCACAGGTACAGTTAGTATAAAGTGCGGTGACTTCAGCGAGAGACTGGGAATTGTGGACCACGTACTTGCTTATATTGAATTTCGAAACAATTTTCTATTTATGCCGTTATTTATTTGGCGCGTTCGTTCTTACATGTTTATTTATTCATATTTATATCAGGGTATAGTTGATTATGCCACCATTTCTTGCGTTATAACTTTACACTACTTTTGTTTTTGCTTACTTTCGATACAATGAACTGTATAAAATGAATGGTTAAGTATAACTTTTGTCTTGTCTATTCTTCTTGTGTTCGTTGTAAACAATAACCTTTTTTCTGCTTTTGTCTTACCCTATACTGAATTGCTATCGTTTGTTTTTTTTTTCTTTATTATCCTTCTACTATTTAAAAAGCATTATAAGAATGGCGAATGCTAACAAAATGGTTCACAAGCAAGCATATAAAGCAATATTTGAATACAGAAATATTATATTATTCACTCAATTAAACAAACGATAGCATTTTAAGTGAAACAGTAATACATGTAATATACGATTGAAATTTTTCATTTTCTTATGCATAAAATATCATCATAAACAATAATTCAATTTTAATTTTGTTACATGCGTTTATTTCGTTTTTGGGTTTGTTTTATCGAATGATTTTATCCGAGTGTTAACTGGTAACATGTATTTTTTAGATCTGTAGTTTTTCAAAATCATAATATACGGTGGTTATGATGTTCTCAGCATTAGCGTTGTGTTCATTAATAAGTTTATAATGCTGAGCATAGAGAAAGTAACACATTCTTAGACGTGGCTAACGTCATCTAGGACCGGACAAAATAATTCCTGTTAATAATTGGGTATCAACTGTACGATATTTTAAAAGATTTTATGATAAAACTAAGCGTTCTAAATGAACTAAAAGTATATGTTCATGCTGGTGCATTGGAGGGGACCGTAAAAACATTGAAGTAACAACAATTCATATGCCAAAACAGGATTAAAATGCAGAAATTTGTGTGAAAATCACGCATGCTAATTGATCGGTATTTAAAAACGTGCGGACGGATATACAAATGTCTATATTTTTTTACAATACAATTGTGGAATGCCAATCGATAGAAAGACGTTGGAAACGAATTTCCTAGACTGAAATTTACAGTTTACCAATCGTCCAAAGCATTTCTTCTACCTTTGTTGGCAAATAGAAAAGATGAGTAAAACAGGCAAAAATTTCATCTCCGTTCGGGGTATGATGTGAGTTTTTGTTGTTACAATTTTGATGATTGAAAAAGATGTGTGGCGTGAAGGATCGCTTCAGTAACGTTTGAATCGTTAATTTTACCCAATAGTATTTTAGTTCTACATTTCACTTGCTTGTTGAGACTATTGCCGTGTTTAAGTTAGCGCACAGAACTTGGGGATGCATACTCGGTGAAACCAATTTTAGTTCAGCTAGTTACACTAGCGGATTACAATTGTTACAACACATGAGACCTATATCATCCATAACATATAAAAAGTGAGCAAAAACAGCTTTGCACACTTTTAGCGGCCATGGCAAAGCGATCCTCCGCTCGAATGCTCTCCATTCCGGGAGCATTCCGAAAGGATATCAGATGCGGTGGTATTCCTTTATTTTCATTTTGTTTGGTTTTTATGATGTTCAACGGTAGACGGATTTAAAATCATTCATATCGAGAGATAGGACGAAAAATGGTATTCAATAATCTCTTTCTTTCAATTCGTTCTCAACGTGATGCAGCCACAAGCAAGCATGATTTAAAAAGAAAAGTAATTTCCCTGTTTCGGTGATGATTTGGAAACGATATTCAGAAGCGACTGTAAAGATAATTTAATTTTATTATTCAGCAATAGATTAACCACCACCACCACCACCGTTATCTCATAAGTTCTACAACAGAGTTCCACTCATAATATATACTTCCCTAGCTGCCAACTGCTACGATACAGAGCCTTAATACGAAAGAGATGCTAGTACCGATGAGATCAAGTTCATACCCGCATAAGAGGCGCATGTGTTGTTAGTATGATCACTTTTTAAAACGCACTGCACACAGTTTAGTGTCATATTTTTGAAGCATTAGCGTGTATCGAATTTCGATCGAAAAACCCCATTTCCCTATACACATCATCCCGCCTAAAATGTTCGAATTGGGGGGGAAAAGGGAGATCTTTGTTGTTTTATTGTTGTAAAGCCTATGTAACGAATGCCAACTGGTAGATCTGAGGGTTTTTGGCACCTAAGACACATCAATTGTTGATAATCGCTGCGATACGGTGATAGGGGCATGCATTAAATTATTTTTTAATGGTAGGAGTGCTTTTTTTCACGAACGAGCCGCCAGTTTTAAGTGAAGGGGGAATATGGAAGGAAAAGCTAGAGAAATAGTGCTCTAGTGTCAAACGAAATCAAAACACACATTCTTATACGCGCCTTGTCATGCAGTTTTGCAACTTTTTACGTATGCTTTTCTGTGAACATAATTCTTGTTCCAAACAAATGAATTAGTAGTAGTGGGAAGTTAGCGCAGGGCTAAATCGGTCTCCATGATTGATCGCTGTTATGAGTACATTTGCTGGGCTGTTAGTTTGGTTAGTTGGTTGGATGCATTGATCATGAGCACAGGTACAGTTAGTATAAAGTGCGGTGACTTCAGCGAGAGACTGGGAATTGTGGACCACGTACTTGCTTATATTGAATTTCGAAACAATTTTCTATTTATGCCGTTATTTATTTGGCGCGTTCGTTCTTACATGTTTATTTATTCATATTTATATCAGGGTATAGTTGATTATGCCACCATTTCTTGCGTTATAACTTTACACTACTTTTGTTTTTGCTTACTTTCGATACAATGAACTGTATAAAATGAATGGTTAAGTATAACTTTTGTCTTGTCTATTCTTCTTGTGTTCGTTGTAAACAATAACCTTTTTTCTGCTTTTGTCTTACCCTATACTGAATTGCTATCGTTTGTTTTTTTTTTCTTTATTATCCTTCTACTATTTAAAAAGCATTATAAGAATGGCGAATGCTAACAAAATGGTTCACAAGCAAGCATATAAAGCAATATTTGAATACAGAAATATTATATTATTCACTCAATTAAACAAACGACGCTGTTTTAAGTGAAACAGTAATACATGTAATATACGATTGAAATTTTTCATTTTCTTATGCATAAAATATCATCATAAACAATAATTCAATTTTAATTTTGTTACATGCGTTTATTTCGTTTTTGGGTTTGTTTTATCGAATGATTTTATCCGAGTGTTAACTGGTAACATGTATTTTTTAGATCTGTAGTTTTTCAAAATCATAATATACGGTGGTTATGATGTTCTCAGCATTAGCGTTGTGTTCATTAATAAGTTTATAATGCTGAGCATAGAGAAAGTAACACATTCTTAGACGTGGCTAACGTCATCTAGGACCGGACAAAATAATTCCTGTTAATAATTGGGTATCAACTGTACGATATTTTAAAAGATTTTATGATAAAACTAAGCGTTCTAAATGAACTAAAAGTATATGTTCATGCTGGTGCATTGGAGGGGACCGTAAAAACATTGAAGTAACAACAATTCATATGCCAAAACAGGATTAAAATGCAGAAATTTGTGTGAAAATCACGCATGCTAATTGATCGGTATTTAAAAACGTGCGGACGGATATACAAATGTCTATATTTTTTTACAATACAATTGTGGAAACGATTAAAACTTTACTCACAAAAAAGTGAACAACAATGTAATACAGTGTACAATAACGTACTGTACCACACCCTAACAAAAATTGAATTCCAATGCGATAATGAAACAAAAGATTAAAATTGGTTGCAAAAAGCTCAGCAGCTGCAAATAAAAATAGCTGCTTACGGTGAGACAATAATACTCATATTTCTATCTGTTGCATTGCAATCCATCATACTAAACTTAACCACGCTCAACATCACACACACTTGGTTCAGATCGTGGCATACAGGATCATCATGCCCATATATGTTAATCACATACTTTCGAAACACCTGTTCAATCTGTCATCCACCAAGAACCAGTAAAAGCAATTTAAGTTTTATAAACATTATAACAAAGCTAATAACGTTGTGGAGATTTTTTTTTTCTGCCCTTAACTTACAAAATAAGACAAATTATACCAGAAATCTGGAATGAGCAGACGGTAATGATCGTGAAATAAATAAATTAATACATGACTAAGCATTGCATAGACTTTAGAAAGTGTGTAAGGTGAAATATCGAGCTTCAATTATTTAATCGACGGTTTAATGCATGGTTAATATGGTTAATATCGTATTTTGAACATTGTTGATTGTTTGGTAGTGTCGCATATCTACCTGATGCATATATAACGCGAGTGCTGCAAAAAGTGTAAGAAGAAACACAAGAACAATTACGGTAGTAAGGTAGACTAATGAAAACAACTATTGTTACAGGACAAAATTTACGCATCTTTTACCGTAATCATGATAATATTGTTTTATTCCATGAAGAAAGGCTTAATGTGTTTTATCGTGTTAGAAAAACCCCAGGAAAGAGGTGCGCAATAATATACATGAATTCTTAATAGAGAGCACATACCTTATCTGGAAAGTGTCACCACCTCTTCAGTAAAATTTGATGCATTTTATGTTTTGTATTTTGTGTTACTATCGATACTTAAAGGCTGGATAGGAACCGTGTTAAATTATTACGTTTTATCGCAACTGCAAAATTCCAAGTTAATGTAATAAAAGCAGTAATTACGCACGCGTCGGAAAATAGTTCTTAGACGTCTGCAAATTAAATCAAGTTTATTACATGAATAACAAAATGTGCCTGGCAATGTTTGAAGCTATTTCATAAAAATCAAGCGTATGTTGAATGAACCGTGTAGTGTGAATGATTTCATAGCAAATGGAAAAGGGAAAGTGAAGACAGCAACACGTCGATTAAACATACAAAAAAACACAAGGAAAGGAAAACTGGTAGGGTCAATATCTATCAAAGGGGAAGAGAAACAAGGATTCGTAGAAAATTTGGCCAGATCATTTATTATACCCTTTCAAAATTGCAACCTTTTTTTAAATATTTGTTTTTCTTTTATGCAGTTGGGAAACTCTCGTTCACGGGAAGCTTTCGGGAAACACAGTTCATTCAACGTTGGTATGGCCGCATTCATTTATAGGAGGGCAACTCTTATTCGGTTGGTAATATAAAGTTTTTGAATGTGAGAAATGCAGTCATTATGATTCAGCTGTGCTTTGGACCTGGGACAAAAATCGGGCTATGGACAACTCGGATAAAATAAAGCAAAATGTTTCCCAGTGTGCGAATAGGTAGATAGCGTTTCAACATAGAAATATTTAGTTTAATACAAAACAGACGGATTTGACAGCGAAATGGGTTTTTGAATAAAACGGCTCTGGGACGATTTGTAGTACAGGTGCCGATTCGCTGTTCCATTTTACAAAAGATAAGTGCTCATCAAAGATGTTTAAAACATTTTCCTTTTTTTAGGTGTCAGCAAACTGTTTAATTCAATTATTTTTCTTGTTCATTAGTTTTTATCATGTTTTTCGATATTCACAATCGTATCTATTAATTATAAATTTTGTGATGTTGTGTTTTGTATTTGTTTGCACGTTATATAAATATTACTAATATTGGCATCGCAATACGAATATTCTTCCACTTTTTCTTTTAATACGATCACGTAGTTTCATGTTCTTTTAGGGAGAAGATAACATAACAATATTGTCTGCAGACGCAGCGTATTTTAACATTGTCTCTAAATCACTTACACAATTGAATAAGTTGCTTTTTCAATGAATGATACTGATGATAATGGAAATCAAAGGAGAAAAAATCTTGAAAATGGTGATCGTTACAAATTAAAACAAAAAACATAAACACGATTCAGTACCATCATGCGAAACAGGAGAGTGTGGTACACAATCATATAAAGTTGGTTAATTTTTGACTAATGAACTTATTTATTTATGGCCAAATTATTGGCAACATTTTAACTATAATATGCACCCTGTGGTTGTGTGTACATTTTAATAAAACGTTTCGTTTTCGATTGGTAAAAAATGAAGCAATTTGCTTAAAAATTTAAAACATTACCTAAAGCCAGCTTAAAAATTGCAATAGGATTCTCATTGTGAGCTACCACCACTCCATTCTAAAATATTAAGACGCAAGTAAGAACTTTCATTTTGTGGTTGTTAGTGAGATTATTTTATTTAGACAAAAATCCAAGCATTCAAACTAAATCGAACTATCTTAATTAAAAATAAAATCGATGCACTCGGTATACAAACATCCTGCTGGGTAATGATTGCACGGGATTAACAGCGTTTTTAAAATTTATTCTTGTTTTAATAGTACCATTTTATTCTTTAGGAAAAAATTATAAAACAATGAAAATGGTAACACACTAACAAGTAGCGAACCAATGTGTAGGCGAGGGTGTGCGGCGGTAACCGTGTGCATCGGGCTTTTGATTGATGTTTTTAAAAAGCAGACATAAACGAACGACGCAAATACAGTTTGATGGACATTTTATGTATTTTACTATACTCGTGTCTCGTGTGTTGTAAGTGTGTTTTACATTGTAGGCAGATAATTTTAACAGTTGCATTTTTCATCTTCTAATTTTGTCTCGTTATTTACTAATTTATAAATTGCACATTGTACCGAGTGCGAAGTGTGCGAGTGTTTTAACATATGTGTTTTTATCTATTTTATAAATTAGTGTTGTTTTTGTTTGTTAAGCGGTGGCTAGACTAAAGTTGAGGCAAGCGCGATCAATGCGCGAACGCTTCATTTTTCCTGCAATGCAGGATCGGAGCGCGAAATCAGGAGCGCGAAATTTGACAGTTCGCTCATAAAAAAAATAAGATCGCGCTTGCCTCAACTTTAGTCTAGCCACCGCTTTACTCATGTATGGTGCTACAAAAAATCGAAGAAAAGTGGTTTTGTTTTACAAAAACAGACACAGAAACGAAAACAAAAAAAAAGTGAAGATAGTGAAAACAGTTTTTATACTACCGGTAATTTGTGCTCAATTTTAATTACAACAATTTTGACTAGTGTTTTTTGGAGTGCTCTCAATCGAAACACAACACAATCAGAGTAAAATTGAAAAGATAATTGAATTATTATTTCGAAACAGAGGGACTGATGAATGTGCTACGACGAGTAATTCGCAAAGCAAGTACACAAACCTAATCGGTACTGAAGCGAATGGTGTGCGACTCAGCTATGGATGGCAGAGATGAGATAGTGCACACACACCTAATCAAGCAATAAAAGTAGTATATATGATAGGAATGGAGCATATGTGTGATTGTGTACGACCGTAATATACGCTTTGTTTTTATATAGCCTGCTTCCGTGCTAATTTTTGCACACACAGACACACAACGTATGTGAAACAAGGGCGCAACCATGAATATAAAATTATGCCTTTATTGGAGTCAGAAAGTCGGTAACAATCATTTGAACATATACGGCGATACAAGAGTAAGAGGTATCGGCATATAAACTATATAAAAGTATTCTATGAACAAACATAACAGGCAAACACATTGTTACAGCTGGCAGCAGAAGCGCAAAATCGTAGGACCAAAACTCTATATAAATAATTCTAGCACATCCTAACCTCAGCTGCTGCTTTAATTAATCGGATCATCTAAACGACACTAACATATTGACCTTTTTGCAGAAGCATATTACTGAAATGCCCCTAACAATCGAGAGTAATCTTCCTTCATTCGTTGCAATTTACCGCATCGAACATAAACAATGCTTGGATAATCATTATACTAATATATGGTGAAGCAAATAAAACAACAATAAGCAAAACTCAAAAAACATCAAGTAAAACTGGTACTGCTTTTGTGATGTGAGCGTATGGAGCGCGGGAGTACATAATAAGAGAAAAGAAAATCACACGAAAGTAATAATTTTAAATCTACAGGCTGAATGTTTTGTTTTGTTTAAAATATTTACATAGAGTATAGATTGTTCGAAATTTGCGTAAAAGAAATGAACAATATTGAAGATTGCCTACATTTGTTTCAAATGATCGAATTCAGATTATTCCATTATTACATAGACAAATGCTACCTTCCTAATTGCGATCAACCTAAACGGCATCTCTCTTTA
>KZ062479.1:94495-146201 GCA_002091835.1 Anopheles maculatus | reverse complement strand
TTGTTTGTTTTGATTTTGCGTTTCGCAAAAGAAAACAATCCTTCCAATCCTTCCTGGTCACGTCACCAAGGCATTTGTCGGCGCACCGGGGTTCAGGGCTTAAGGCTTTTACGACTACGCCGTTACGTTTTGCTGCCGGGTTTTTTTTGGGCCCGATACTGCCTGCATCTAGTGACACGTCGCTTAATCGACCATCGCCACAATCGCCTGTCAGGTGATACCTAGAAGGGCGGCGGGAGGACCAAATCATCTGCCAGATTTCGCCGATCGTGTAGAATCTGTGTGGTTGAGGTGAAGGTAAAAAAAAAAATACACCGCCGAAAGAGTTGCAGAATAGCACCCGCAACGGTGCAGGTGCACGGCCACCGATATGCGCCTGCATGTCGGCAAACAACAATGCATTCGCTATTTGTTTAAGTGCGATCTATCTTCGGCTTTGGCGCGAAAGGTTAGGCCAGTGTTATTTGTTTCTTTGGCGCGCACGGAATGCACGTCCCGTACGGCGATGGATGCTTATGCAGCTGCCAGAACCGCGTCTTTGCAAACCCCGACTGGCCGTTTGTGTTTGTGTGTTATCTGTCCGATGTACCTGTCTGTGATTGTTTTCCAACACGAGACGCGCGCGCGGAGGGTGGTATTTCGATTTTTTTGGTCTTCATTTTGCTTCCCGATTAAGCTCGTCAAACTGCACATACGATATCACCCGTCATGCAGTTTGCAGTGCCGAAGATTTGTTGCAAGGCTTTTTGAGGATTTTTTTTTTGTAAGTGTGTGTGTGTGTGTGATGCGTATTGCATCTGCCGGGCTTTGGCCGAATGCACCGGATGGCATCATCAGGTGGATTCTATTTGTAGAAGTCGTGTAATGCGCGGCTCAGGAAACCCGCTGCTGTCCGTTTCCGTGGTATCACAGACGCCTATTTTTTACTCGAGGAAGGTTTTTTTTTGTGTGTGGGCCCAACGTTTCTGCAGTTATCTACCAGATAGTGACAGTGCAGCAGATGTAGCAGGGCAGACGCTAAGCCCCTTTTAGACAGTTGTTGGCTTTTCGGAATATTTGGAGATTTTGCAGCGGCAGCCAATAAGGTCATGCACAAGTGCAAAGTGATGCAGTAGGGAGAATGCTCTTGCACTGGAGTGAGCCGTAACGTTAGCTTCGATTAGCTAATAGTTGGCTTCATCTCAAAGCCGATAGTGAGCCGGAGTGCTGCAGACACAGGCTTACAAGGATATTTCGATCGCGGCTATCGAGGATTCACCAAAAAAGTTGTTTTACTCGGTGTTCCTGTGCTGGTTTAAGGTGTTGTTTGTAGTTGAGCTTAACAACCGCCTTTAAAGTTTGTAAATTGTAAAAATCGATATACCAATTTTAATACATTATGCACTTCACAACTCAATAATCGGTTTTGCGTTGGGTGTGTAACGCCCAAATGTATGCAATATAATCTTTTTTTAAAGTCAACAACCGCAACTGCAAGTAAAGCGTGGAATACTGATTGCATACTTTTTGGCGCAAACAATCAAGGGCACTAGGCTACGCAAAGGATTGGGTTGTGATTCTTATTATCCTTGATTGTTTTTTGTTTACCAACTTACACCAGCACACATAAATATCATCCATTACACTACGCACCTGTCAGTTTCACCCTGCCAAAGAGTTGCTAAAAACAATATGTACAAAACTTGACTCCGCCGCCAGTCAAGATTGTCTAGATGCACTAACACTTGTATGACACCAGCGTACGCGACATAATGTGTGTTTACCGTCCGAACTGACACGTACCATCAAAACACAACGCTCCCCTCACCCTCCCATCCCTTGTTGTGGTACTTACCGGAGTGTGAATCGCTGTGATCGTCATCCAACTTATCGTCCCGCTCCAGCCCGGTCTGGCTCCAGAACTTGGCGTTGTTGTTGTTGATGCTGTTGTTGTTGTTGTTGTTGTTGTTAACCGTACAGTTGTTGTTGTTGGTGGGGTAGTTGCCGCCGGCACTATTGACAGCCGCAGCACCGAGCGCGGCCACCATTTTGCCGCCACCGTTCAGCTTCCCACCGAAGATACCACCGACCGTAACGGGTGTAACGCCGGACGTGGTAACACTGTGCTTGCCGTTAAACTTGTTCGGATCGAGTATGTTCTCCACCGAGAAGGCCAACCGTTTCGAGGCGGCCTCCTTGTCCGTGTCGCGGATGGCGTGCTGTTTCGCGTCGGTCCCATTGTCCATCGAGCGCGTCAGATCCACCGGGCAGCCCTGTGAAGGTAGCGTATGGTGGTTATCGATCGTATTAGTTGGTTGTTTTGTCATTGAGAGGCGAGAGTCTGTTAATTTAGAATATGCCAATTACAAGTGCTTGGCGTACATAACATTAAAGCGAAAACAAGTCTGTGTTCATATCATATGTACAAGACCGTTTTAAACATTCAAAGACTTGACTGGAAGCGTTTTTTTTTGCGCCTGAAGCTATGCAATCACATCGGCTAAGTTAAGCTTAGAAAAGAAAGAAAGGAATGGTAGCCCATCTTTTATGGAAGTTCGAGATAGTGCCAAGAATATACTTGGAATATGTCAATGTCCAGTAAATCAAATCAAAGAGTCAATTGGATGTCCGAACAAATTAATATTTCGATAGTGTTTTCAAATCTATCCTCAAATATCCTGTAACATGCCTTCCAGGATATATGCCTTCGTCTTCTTCTATGGCACTACAACCTCACGTGGTGGTGGTCTGCGTTTACTGGCCATCCTTGAGTAGATTATGTGTAGGGGGAAACGACTATTAGACCAGCTCGTAGGACACCCTGGGTCTCCAGCTTCATTCTTTTAAGTATTCTGCAGGTTTTCTTCAGCTTACACTCAACTTAAACGACGACATAGAGGTTTAGGTTTATCATATGTTTCGGACACGCATATTCAACAATGGAAAACCTATTTTTTTGAGAAGAATTTTGATACCGGACTGATTTTGAGTTATGCAACTAACTCAAGTCAAGATAAAAAGAAATTGTAGACTTCAATAGCTGGTCATACCAAGAGTAAGCGAACCTTATGAACCTTTACATCATCATAATTCATTAGAAAATTGTAGTGTTTGCTAAACTTAGTGGACATCCTAGGTTAGTTAGAGTACACTTCCTACTTCTTCTTTGGAACTGGAACAAGTGTCGAGAAGTCTTGGTCTGCTATTTCTAGCTTTCTGTGAGTTAGTTTTACTCGTAGCTGGTTCGTCAGTCCTGCATACTGGAGGGCATACATTATTTTAAGTGAATTCTATCTTCATCTTTAAGCATTGGATAGATTTTCTCCATATCACCGTCAATTTCAAAGGTGATGAAGACAAGTTTTTTTTTGTATATCTTCCGGCAAGCATACTTATCCATAAAAAGGCTCATTCGCCAAAGAAGAATTAAGACGCACGTATGAAGTCGACAAGTACAAGTAATTAAATTCAAGGTAAACAGAAACTGTAGGCAACAATCGCTGGAGGTTATGGAACCGAGGATGAGTAATCCTTAAAAAACCCGTACTAAAACGTAAATCATTAAAATACTGAAGCGCTCTTGTGGATATCTTAGGTTATAGGCAAATTCCAGCTTCATCTTCAAAAATTGTTCAATTTCTCTCCAGATTACCGTCAACTTAAAAGGCGATGTAAGCAAGTTTTTGTTTTGTACATCTCCGGATACGAACACTCAACGATAGAAAGGTTCAATCTCCAAAGAAGAATCAAGCCGCGCGATTGACTACGATAAATACATCCAATTCAAGTCAAGGTAAACGTAAATTGTGGGCTAAAACGTCTGGGGGTTATGGTACATACTTTATTGCAAATCATTAAAAAAAAAACTGTAGCGTTGCATGTCCTCGATTATCGGCAAACTTAGCAACGTCAGCTTCATATGCAAGTATTGCCCAGGGTTTCTCCAAATTATCATTAACTTAAAAGGCAACCCAGAGAAGGTCTCCGTACTCACATACTGAACCACAGAAAGGCTAATAATGATCACTTCCGATAGAACTACTCTGAGATTTTACGACCGAGACTTGCTTCACTTACCGAGATCCCATCCTGCGAGCTTTCCTCGTTGCCGTCGACGATCAGTTCCTCGCTGGTGTCGCTGCGTGCGTACCCACTGTGATGCTGCCCACCGTCCTGCAGCTGTATCCTGAACCCGATGTCGGACAGCTCCTTGGCGGCAGCGGCCGCCGCAAACGCGGCCGTATTGTTGATCGCGGTGCGCGCTATCTTGAACCGTTCGATCTCGAGATCGGTCGGCGACGCGCTGCCCGCCGGATATTTGATAGCGAACGGGTGGCCCGGATGGTGCGGGTTCGGGGTGGCCGTGGGATCGTGCGGCGATGGCTGCGGCGGCGGATGTTGAGGTTGCGATTGTGCCGGGCCGGAACCGGACGCGACGGCGGCGGCCGCGGCCGCTGCTGCAGCCGCCGCAGCCGCTGCAGCCGCCGCCGCAACCGCCGCCTGATGATGGCGTTGATGGTGGCTGTGTTGATGGGGATGGGGCTGGTGCGTCGGGGCGGATGCGGACGCGTGCGGAAAGCACGAGGACGGCTGGAGCGGCGCGACGCCAGCCGCCACCGGCGTATGATGGGACGGGTGGGGCGGATGTACCGGATGCAGGACGGCCGGGTGGAGCGGCGGCAACACCGAACCGGACGGTATCACAGACACCACCGTGCCACCCATCGACGGGTGTGCACCGGGTGGGAAATGGCCACCGGCGGCCGCCGCCAACACCAGCTGCTCGGCCGCCGACTGATGATGGTGCAGTGGATGGTGCCGGACCGCCAGTGCGTGCCCATCCGCCAGATGCTTCAACCGTTCGATCGAGAACTTTACTGCCCGGTCCGTCGGTTGTTGGGACTGTTGTTGCTGTTGCTGGTGCTGCTGCTGCTGCTGTGGCTCGGTCGCCGGCGAATAGTCGGCATGCTTGGCGTCCGCCTGGTCGGCAAACATTTCTCCCTCGGCTTGATCGTGATCGCCATCCAGCGGTTCGGTGCTGCTGGTGCTGCTGTTACTGTTGCTGCTCGTGCTGTGGCTGTTCGCGCGCAGATCCAGAAACGTGCCACACTTGCTGGCCGCCTCCTGCAGGCTCTGGCCCGATGGCGTTAGCGTTAGGCGGCGTTCCTCGGCGAAGCGCAACAGCAGCGCATTCGCACCGTCCGGTTCCGGCTCGGACGTGCCCGCCGTCGACGCGCTAGTGATTGTTGTGGTGCTGGCGGTGGTGAGGCCGCCGCCGCCTCCCTTTAGCAGGATTGTCTTGGGCGAGTGTGTGTGGGCCAGCTCGGTTGAGGCGGGCGGCGAGTTGGGCTGCGAGAGCGATGGGCTTTCCGGTTGCCCGCAATCAGACATTGGTGATTGCATCATTACCATAGTTCACAACCTGTCCAAACGCTTCCTTTTACACACACATACAAGCACACATGCACACGCGCGAAGGTAAACACTTTAGCCGTGGTGGGGGGTTTGGGGGGTTTCTAAATATATTTCACTAACTTTACTATCTTTCTGCTTCGTTTACAACACAACATCAAGTGCACCGATCAAAACAATCGATCCGCATCATTTTGCTGCCGTGCGGGTTGCATACCTTTGGGCGCCAAACGAAACGAATCTTTTTGGCTGCACCGATCTCGATCGTTTCGCACACACGAAACTAGTTTATTAAACGCACAACGTTGCACACAAACTCACGCACACACACACTTTCGTAGCGTCAGCACTATTACACTAAATATAATCCACCGTCCGGTGTGTTGATAATGTGGGTGTTGAGCGTTGTTGATAAACAAGGGCGCCGTCAGCAGCAGATCTGTCACCAGAATTTGATTGCCTGGTGTTTGGGTGTGTGCGTATGTGTGTTTGCGGCTGTAATGAGAGGCTTCTGTCGAACGAAAACAAAGACCGCTCGTGATGTGTAACGTTGCGTACTCGAACGGCAATCGAATCACGTCCCAAAGCGCCAGCAAGAACGAACCGTCTGGCAGCGTGGACAAATGTTGACTGAGTACGGTTTTTCCCAGCGCCCCGGCAGGGGCCATACGGTGGCTAGCGCAAACGGGTCCTGTGCATTTCCTGCCACCAACCACCGGGTCGGTTGGGTTGCGCAGAGTAGGACGGACTAGCAGCGCTAAACCAATGCGTGTCACGTCGAAACGGTGCTACTTGCAGGCCACGCCTCCCGTGTGCGTGTGTATGTGTGTGGTGTTTGGGTTTATTAACCCGGGCGCGTTCGTGGAAAGTGTAACCCCGGGGAAACGCCTTTCCCAGATGAGAGTTTTCCTTCGCAGCCGGAGATCCGTACTATTAAACTGTCATTAAACCTCATATCCTGTCTCCTTTTGCGCGCTCTCTCTCTCTTTCTCTCTCTCTCTCTCGTTCTGCTCTCCGCTTCAGATGGGTTCGCGCCATCTTGCTCTTACCGTTTGAAGCTAACCGCATGGTTTTGCCGTAGATTTTCCACTTTTCCAGCCCCACAACCGCGAACACACGGACGACCATCTTACGGTCAGCATCTCCGGAAGCGAGAGAGCAAACGGTCTACATCATATTAAGCACAATAAGTAATTAAAATATGTACGCTTCTCTTAAAAGATTACTCCGCTGGTGCCGCGCGGCTACAAAAACCCACCCCCCACGCTACCGTACCGTGGTCACGTTTCTGTTAAGCGCTACTAATGGGTTTCCCCGATTGCCTTTCCCCCCCACAGCTTTCCCTGGGCTCCACATTTTGCTGACTGGTTTAGCGCGTACATTGCTTAGCAGCTTACTAATTCAGTGTGAGTGATAATGGCGACCTGCCGTTGCCGTGGTCGGTAATCGATCGCGTTCGTTGGTTGGTAGTGTTTTGTTTTTCCATTTGTGTTTTTTAAAGAATTTATGGAAAGGATTTATTAGTAAAATATAAAAGTTTTTTTAATTAAAAAAAAAAGAATTTAATAATGAAATGAAGTAGTGGTAATAAAACGTAAAACAAAAGTATCGTAAATAATATAAGAAAATATTTAAAAGTTGTAAAAGAAAAGTGAACTCCTAAAGTCATGTCATCAGCGATTTGTTTACGCCGACAAAAGAAAACAAACCATCATGGACGAAACGTCAAAACAAAACCAAAACATAAAAAAAAACCAAAGTTTGACAGCTGCTGCCAGTGTGGAGTGCCGGTGACAGTGAGACCACAAAATCGGTTTCCACTATTTCCCCCTCCCCCCATTTGCAGCTCACACCCGAGGCACTCGGTTGGAAAATAGCTACGCGAATCTGTGCAGAGCGCTGTACTGTAAGGAGTGGGCTCAACAACAAAAAAAGCTGCAGAACCACACACACACACACACACACACACACACACACAAACATCCAAGCTGCTGTGGCACGAACCGCCTCCTTTCGCATCGTAGTTGGAGCCACCCCAAATTTCCCTTAAATCAACATCAGCCCACCGCCAGGCCATTTTCCGGGTTTTGGGAAGAAAAGTTGTAGCGAAAAAGCCGAAACTTATCCGATTAGCGCAAAAAATGTTTAGTTGCTTAGAGGGTGGGAAGCTAGTCGCTGCTTATTAAACGTTTCTTGCTGTCATAATTAGCTCCTGTTGAAGAATCGCAATACATTATGCAATTGCTATAAAGTTTTGCATCCCGCTTGGGCAACTCGGTCGCGATTCTTTTCCCGCAAACACACACACACACACACAACTTACTCGCTTCGATCCGAAGCACCGATAGCAACAAAAACACTGACAGCACGAACCAAACGAAAGCTGGAGTAAAACAACGTTCCATTCGGGGCACAAACCTGACACAACTGGGGACCGGTAAAGTGTTCGCTCCTAATTTCGATTGACTATTAACTTCTTCTCCGCCTTCAATAGCCGCCCGTCCTCGCTGCTTGCTCCGCGTTGCTCCCGTTGGTAGGGAAAAGTGAAAACTGGAAGATGTGCAACAAATCGGGACATGAAAGGATAGCTAGATATCGCAACAACAAAAAAAAAAACAAAACAACCCTTCACACACACACACACACACACACACGAGATTGTGTGAGGAAAATTGCAATCGAATTTTCTTTCGGCCAGAGATAGCAATTCGCTCTTGGGCCCGCTTGTTCGGTGTGTTTGTGGTGCGCAAGGACGAAACATTTGGTACCGCCCCCTCCCCTCTTCCCACACCTACCCTCTCCGCTCCCGTGCTATCGTAAAAAGGGGGGGCGCTGGCGTTGGGAAAGAAGCTCGCTGGCCACGCCCATCCGCACACACAGCTCTACGGGGGGGGAGAAAAAACGCTCCAATCACACCACGATTACGATTATTAATTACGTTTGCTCGCTCTCGCTCTCTCTCTCTCTCGGTCGCTCTCTTGCTCGTTACTAGCTCGCTGCCGCGTGAATGTCCTTATTCAAAACACACACAGACACACACAAAGTCAGTAAATTCAAGTGCACAAACTCAATTTGCTGTGAATCAAATGCATGTAATCGTTTAAAGCTTCATAACGAGCTGTGCGGCAGAAAGGCACAAACGCCCGGGAAAGCTGAAGCAAAAAGCAGGGGGTAGGAAAATCGAGTTTTCCCGGTGTCGTTAGCAACCGTTACGTGGCAGCGCCCATGCTTTCCCCATGCTGTTTTCCAACTGTGTATGCGTGTGTTTGTGTGTGGGGTAGAAGTACTTTGCCGGTCGCTTAATTTGTGGTAAATGTTTTCTCCGTTCTCCAGCCGCTTTTCTTCCCCCCCCTCTTCTTCCCTTCCCTCCCGTACACGATGAAGAACAAATTTCTCAAGGAAATACATTTTACAGTCTCCATTTTATCTTCTCGTCCCCGCTGGTGTCGCAAATTTTCCCAATGGCCGAAATGGACGCCCCCACCGCTTTGCTAGGGTGGCCGCTGGTCTCGATCAAAATTAATTTAGTAAGCCCAATTTGCTAAATTATTCACCGGTGCGGTTTCGGAGCGCCCTTTCTCTCTGCTTTTCTTCCTTCCCCTTTGCTCCTTCCCTCTCCTGCTCCAAGAGTATGTTAAGTTATGTGTTGTTTGTTTTATACTTATCTATTTTAAAGCTAATTTTCCTTCTCTAGATGTGTGCTTAAAGTACTTAAATACCGAAAAAGAGATTCCTGGTTTGACTAACAACTGCCAACATATATGAATAATTGAATGGATGTTTGACAGATGACATAAGAGAACCACCAAACACTTGGGAACACTTTCTTTTCACACTTTTAAAAAAGGAAAAGAAGACGAAATAGACAAAAGCTGATGAAAAAGAAGATGAAATTAAGACTAAAGAAAAGAAAGAAGGCTGTGATGAAAAGACGAAGAAGAAAGTAAATAAGATCATGATGAAAGGAATGAAAAAATTTAGGGCAATAAAAAGAAAAGATGCAGATATAAATGAAGAACAGCTAGAGCAAGGAACAGTAGTTAAAGGTGAAAAAGATATAAAAAGAAAAGATAAAACCTCAAGAAAATAAGATGCAGTAGAAAAATGCGAAGATGAAACAGATAAATACGAAAAAAATGCGGGTAAAAAAATTAATGAAAACGAAGAAGAAACTGTAGAATGAAATGATACGAAAGGTGAGGAAAAACAAGAAGATAAGGACATAGAAGAAAAAGAAGAAGAAGATTAAAGAATAGAAGAATAACTTGAAGATATAAAACAGGGAGAATAAACACGAATCTAGAAAAGGATAGAGAAGATGAAGCATAATAAGAGATTGCATAAGAAGCAAACAAGAAGATGAAAAAGCTAAAAAATAGCGGAAGAAAAATTAGAGTATGAAAAAGAAAATAGAAATAGTGATGAGAAAAAGCAGAAGTTGAATAATGAAGGAATGAAACGAAAGTTAAATAAAACAGAAATAAGATGACGAAGAAAAAATGATAAAACAAAAAAAAAAGATTAAGAAGAAAACGGGGTAAATAGGATAGAAATAGAACGAAATGTAATGGGAAAAGAATATGAAATAGATAAAAAAAAGAAGAAGAATAAGAAGAAGAAAGAGAAGAACGTAAGAATGGTGAATTCATGAATTTTGTCTTGTTTTTAAACTGTATTCAACTGAAGCAACTGATGACAGTTGTTATTTGATAATGACTGCTGACATGTTCTTTATTGAAATAGTCCCAATAAAGCGAATCCAAACAAAATGTAGTCGTGACCTTTGCAAAATGTCTTAACATCGCCATTAAACTCACCAACTAGCTAGCGCTGTGTTATGCCGCCCGTGAAGTTGTTGCGTAGCACACTTGTCTGACCTGCGCACAAGTCCATCCCATCGGTGCTACCCGATGTTGCTCCATTTAAAATAGCGGAGCATCCAGCATCTCTGCTCCACCCTCTGACCCACCGTCCCTCGCGCTGCCCACCGTTAAGCACCATCTCGCTAGCGAATGATGAGCGCGCGGAGTATCACGAGACGAGCGCCCGGCACCAACAACATCCTTTTGCGTCGCTCGGCCGCCATGGTATTATCACCGGCCCTGAGACCCTTCATCGTCACCATTACTTACTTTTCCACAAAGCAATTTAGTCTAGATTCAAATTAAGATAAACGTATAAGGATATTAAAACATAATATGATATTTTTCGAAGATAAACCCGACCCGCTCCGTGCCAGCCGGCCTTTATTTTTGCGCTGCAAGGACATGCGGCTTAGGCGGGCACGTGACCGTGAGGTTTCGTGAGGTGGCAAACGCAAACCGGAACACTGGACTAGGGGAGAAACATACCCGGACACAATGCGCTTGTTGCTCACAGTGGGACAGGAAAACATGCACACAGCATTTTGATAGTGAAGCAATACTTTCCGAGCAATAAGTTAACACTATTTATAAACGATTAATAAAAACTTTTTTCTATTAGGCATAAAACAAAAATCTTGTGCCCTTGTAGAGAACACGTTTTGCCCATAGTTGCACGTACCAAACGTGCAAGTGTAGATCCGAGACTGTACAGTGAACAGCACACTTGACACGGACACTTGCGTTTTTGGCCTCCTGCTTTCCTGCTGTCTCGCTCTCTCCCCCCTCCCTGACCCACAGTCCATTCATTCGTGCCTTTCACCCAAAAAGCCGTTTATTCAATTTAAGAAGCCACTCGACGTGGTCCCTTTTTTCTCCTTTAGTTTTTTACTCCTTATTTTCGCCTTTGTTGTGTCTCGTGGACACAAACTCTCAAGGCTCCGATTACGCTGGTCGCATGCATACATGCAAACATGTTTCAAAAATAGAAGCTGTGAAGAGATGAGAGAGAACGAGAGAGAACGAGAGAGAGAGAGAGAGCTGGAGAGAAGGCTGTGTGGGAAACCTGGAACGGGGTAGTGGAATTTGTTTCACAATTTATGATGCACTCACCGGGGTTTTGTTTGTTTTATTTTTATCGATTTCTTCATGATGATGTTTGCTTTCTTTGCGTACGTTTGCATTCCATTAAATGTGAGAAAATTAGATTGATATTTGGCGATGTGTGTTTGTGTGCGTGTTTGATGACGGAAATGTTATAATTTTAGTACAAAATTTAGATTTATTGCACTATTTCTTTGCTCTGGTTTTTGATTAGATAATTGAAACATTTCTCTTAATCAGCTTAGAAGGGAGAAAAGCTCGTGCAAATGGAGGTTAAACATTTTACAGTAAAAAAAACCTTGTCTGTTAATACATTTCTTTAGCGTTTTTGGTCTTATTTACTCATATTTGGTATAAAATATTAACTTAATTCTTGCGCAGTAGTTGCGTGTAACTATTTTGAATTTAATTCACGAGGAAAGCGATCAGAAATAAGATTCGCTTCTTCTTCTTCTTCTTTTCTGGCCTGCTCCTACGGAGCACGTCTAGTAGACATGGCCTGGTGTTCAATCCGTTCCAATCCGTTTCCAGGAGACTCGGTCCATGGCTGCACTCCTCCATCCCCGGCTGCATCCGATATCCCTCAGGTTTGACTCCACTTGATCCAGCCAACGAGCTCGCTGTGCTCCTCTGCGCCTCGTGCCGAACGGGTCGCTGACGAGCACCTTCCTGGCAGGGCATGAGTCCGGCATCCTCATCACGTGCCCCAACCAGCGTATCCTTCCGGCTTTGACAACCGTCAGGATGTCTGCATCGCCAAACACCTCAGTTAGCTCGTGGTTCATTCTCCTACTCCACACTCGCATACACCGCCAAAGATAGTCCGTAGCACCCGCCGTTCGAAAATGGCGAGTGCATTGGCGTCCTCCGCCAGCATAGTCCAGGACTCGTGCCCGTAGAGGACTACCGGCCGTATCAGTGTGCGATATATGGCGCATTTCGTGCGTTGTTGGAGTCTTCTGGATCGTCCTCCGCCAGCATAGTCCAGGACTCGTGCCCGTAGAGGACTACCGGCCGTATCAGTGTGCGATATATGGCGCATTTCGTGCGTTGTTGGAGTCTTCTGGATCCCAGGAGTTTGTGGAGGTCGTAGTAGGCACGGATTTCGCTGCTTACGTTGTTATCCGAAGTTACGATCGTGTCAAGGTAGCGAAACTCCTCTACTACCTCCAGATCGTCGCCGTCAACTAATACTCTGCTTCCGAGTCGTACTCTATCACGGTCAGAGCCTCCGGCAAGCAGGTATTTTGTCTTCGTCGCATTGATCCTCAATCCAATCCTATCGGCCTCGCCTATTTCAGTCGGGTGTACGCTTCGCACACCGCCGCAGATGTTCTCCCGATGATATCGATGTCATCCGCGAAGCCAAGGAACTGGAGAGACCGGGTAAAAATCGAGCCCCTGATGTCTAAGTCCCCTAGGAGATTCGAACGATTCCGACAGCATGTTCAACACTCTCACCTTGCACTGCACACCGTCGTTTGTAGCCCTCATCAGGCGTACCAGCTTCGCAGGGAATCGGTATCGTAGGCTGCCTCGACGTCGATGAACAGGGTGTGCGTGGGGATCTGGTGCTCTCGGTACTTCTCGAGAACCTGCCGTAGAGTGAAGATTTGGTCGGTAGTGGATTTCCCTCCAACAAATCCAGCTTTGTAACTCTCGACGAAATCTGTAGCAAGGGGCGCAAGTCTGCAGAAGAGTATTCGGGACAGGATCTTGTGGGCAGCATTCAGGACTGTGATGGCTCGGAAGTTAGCACAGTCCAGTCTGTCGCCCTTTTTGTACACTGGGTGAATAACACCCAGTTTCCAGAATCCAGATGAATTAAAATCATTCATCTTTAATAATATGTTATAAACATAGGCTCATTAGTTTTGAAACATCTCTTTTTTTTTGTACGAGTACGTAATTTTCGTTGCAATGCCTCAAAACCAGAAATCTGGAGGACAAATTTTTAACATTTTATCATTATCTTTGCTCAGATTGATCAAAGTTCATTTTTTTTTAAATTTTATGTTATCGTTCAGAATATTATCTGTAACTGATTCGAAAATTAAAAAAAAAACTGATACGTCGTAGATGAGAAAGTTTGCAAGCATTGGTGGTGTTCGAAACAACGCATTTTAGAAACCTTTCTTTCATGAATTCTTGCTGTATGGAGGAGAACCTAGTCTCCTTGTAAGTTATTGATTACTGCCATAATGTTTCACAAGTCTGTTGCACTTGTAATAACTTGTTGAAGACAAGCCTCTAAAAGAAATAAATCCCTGAAACACTACAGAATAAACCTGTGTTATGTATGATACGCAATTTAGTATTTTTCACAATAGTCTCTTTTCATTCACTAGTTGCATTAAATAGACAGAATTTACTTTTGAGCTAGAATTTTGCTTTTACGTTCCGGTTTGAAATAGCGCATACGCCTGATGCACTAGGGAAAAATGCTTGTATAATTTGTATCACCTGGTATTCTTCTGCCTTCTTGTCCACTTATGCATTCAAATTAACTTTAATTAAACGCCCTGCAACTGAAGCCCCGAACAAGTCACTCAACAGAGGTTCGTAAACAGTATCGGAAGACACTAAGAACGAAATAGAAGCAAGTTAAGCAAGCTTACATATCTCTTAATTTAAGATCTACCCTGTTTAACAGTTTTTCAGCTCTATTTCTCACCTGATAGCTGATTAAAGGTAACAAAAGACCTGCTTAATCAGCAAAGAAGTGTAAAATGATGCTCTAAGTTCAGTTTAAACAGCTTTTAAGGAGGAAAATCTAGAATTTGTTTAGATTAATGTGTTTTTATCATTATTTATGCAAACACAAGTAAAGAAAGGAATTCAGTCAAGAGCGAATTAGGTACAACATTAGCTTGGTTTGTAGCAAGCGCGCCGTTTATTTAGGTCTTACGGTTCAAGCAAGGGCCTCCAACACCAAGCGAAATGCTAGGGAAAGTGAATCATTCGGGCTCGGTTTCCGAGCGCGCCCCTTGAGGATCCGGAAGCGTGAAGATCGATGGTATGTTGAAACATTTGTATCCGTGTGTATGAAATATTACACCCACGTGCGGACTCTGCAGCGAGATGGACGCTGCAAAAACATAGAACGCGTTCCTAAGTATTCGTTTAACACTTGTAAACAGAACAGTGGTAAGAACCGATCGACCAGCGTTCAACACTTTCATACGCTGTCCAACAACCCCATAGAATCGAACTCGAACGCACCGACGAGGGTGTTGACAAACGCAAAACCCGCCAAAGTAAACGACAGTTTGCCACCGTACATCAACTTTGTTGTGTGTATGTTGCCACGTTCCTGCGGCAGGCAAGCCGAGAGGTCGCGACGGGATGACGAGGGAAGGGGGAGGATACGAATATCACTTCCGTCGTCACCGCCATCCAATTTTCCCATACGGGTGTCACTGTCACCGGTTCGCTTCACACATGGTGAGCACGCAGTTTTAAGCGCAGTTTTAGGCGTCTCTCGTCTCATTAAGTCGTCCGAGGTGAAGTCACGCCGGTCGTTGGGGGTTCGGCACGCTGCAAGAAACAGGGAGAAGGAAGGAGAGAGAATGAGCACCATTTATTAAAAACAAATTGGACATACTAATTAAATTTTATCATCTCACGCGCAGACCGGGATTCCTTTCCTTGGTTCTCGAAAGCCGACGTTACACGAAAGATGCGCTTTCACGCCTCACTTGCTGCAACATAGAACGAGCCCGACGTGTCACGCGCTTCCACACATCGCTTGCCGCCTCCGCGTTTCTCTATTACTTTTTCGCTTCTACCGAGCTCTGCCCTAGAGGCTGCTGAGACGGAGCATTGTCTTCAGCGTTACAACGTCGGCTTCGTCATCGTTTGCCGCGCTTGAGCTTCACAACCAGCAAACAGCATCGATGGGGTGGAGAATCTTGCTAACACGGGCAGCGCTAACGATTTCTTCGCCTTCGCCACGGGGGCACACTTTCCAAACGGAATGAAAATCATGACGACACTATATTAACGTAGGAGTGTAGGGCGAAAAAAAAGGGAAATGATTTCTTTAATGACTTTCGAGCATTGTGCAGTTTAAAATTGATCACCCATCGCGGTACTTAAGTGCTTCCGTGCGGTTGGAAAACGGTGCGGAAGCAACCAGGTACGAATCAGCCTAGAAGGTATGCAATGCGGTGCTCGAAACGTAACACGCTCGGAACGTCACCTTATCGAAACGCCATTTTAAGGATTTTCTTACGCTTTCTTTAGGAGAAAGAATGAGATTAAGAGGGACATCGACAAGACATCGTAAAACCGGTTTTATGTTAACCAACGTGTCAAGTGTAGCTTAACTAATGAGCTCACACCCAACGCGTAAAGTATCGCCATCGTTCACGACCCTTACGCACTCGCTCGCTCTCTCTCTCTCTCTCTCTCTCTCTCTCTCTCTCTCTCTCTCTCTCTCTGTCGGGGTAATAAATAAATAGCTTGCCTAATGATGTCACCGTCAAACCAGCGATTTTGATGACTTTCTCCCGAAAAGTCCGGGTGCGGCATCCCATTTGAACTAGCGCTAACCAAACTTTATTGCTTCCGTTTTTCCAATGTGACGATGCACCCACAACGCACCATCTCTAATCAGATTTATCCCTCTCTCTCTCTCTCTCGCTCTCCCGGTGGGTGGGCTTCTTGGCTATCGGTTTTTGTGTGCTGACGCCACTTCCGGGCGTCACTTCGTCAAGGGTCATAATTTAACGTTCCCTGCGCGGTCGTCCCGTTTTACGCTGCCGGCGAATGGTGCGAGTGCAGACATTTGACAGCTTGTTTCCAATATTTTCCCTCCAGCCGGGTGAAATGGTGGAACGAAATGATTTGCCGTTTTACGATGTCTTCGGTACCGGTGGTGTTATCAGCTGCCGAAAAGGTTGCTCGGGAACGGTCGGTTTGTGGGTTTGTGGAGGAATGTATTTTTAATAAGTTTTCAAACGTCCCGCTGTCACAGTCCGGGTAATGGAGTGTTTATGTTTAATGTAATTTAAAAAGAAAGTGCTTGAATGAACGCTTTGAGCGGTTCAGACTTTATTATACAAAAAAATGTCATTTTTTCATCGCTCTGTTTAACAAGCTTCACATTAACCCTCAATTAGAACCTTTCATTAGTATTGTGCGATATGGATTGCATTAATTTAGGCGTTTGCGATCCCCGATTACTACTCCTTTAATTCGTTGAAGCATAAGCATACTTTGTTGCCTAAATTTATGCAATAATTATTTTGATTGAGAATCTCCCATGCTGTATGGAGAGAAAAAAATGGCGTTTAGGCAGGTTAGTTGGCAAGTCTAATTCTTCTTCCTTGGCACTACAACCTCAAGAGGTCTTGGCCTGCTATTGCTAGCTCTCTGTAACTTAGTCTTGACCCGTAGCTGGATAGTCAGTCCTGCGTACGGGGAGGCGGTCCGCCGGGAATCGAACCCTAGTCTAATAGTCTCTATGAAAGATAAGACCAGTCAAGAACAATGTACACAAAAACCTTCCTTCAAGAGTCACTCTGCTCACACATGCTACAATGTTTAAAGACCTTAATGTATGCAATAAATATTTTCATAGCCAATGTCCAATGCTGAGCGTCCTCTAAGGTCTCTAAGGCTATAAAAGGTAGGAAGATTGCATACAAACAGGCGCTTACGGTTGGAATGCAGAATGCTTAAGACCAGATATATCAAACATACGGCACGCGGATGAAAATCTTTCTGAGAATCTTCCTCACCAACGCGACTAAGAAGAACTTGTCAATTTTTGGATAGAGTTCATGTCTCGGAGGTGCATGTGAGTACTGGGGCTATGAAGTCGTAAACGTCTGAACCTTGATTGACTTATAAAGGATAGTCCCCGAAGTTTTTAACATCCAGTCTTGGAGTCCTCAATAGGGCGAACATATTCGAGTAAACTGGATCACCCTAGATCTGCTAATAATATCGTCTCTTTATAACTTCCAATAGTTTGCACCGATGCACGATCCAATTGTCCCAGGAGTTTAAGCTTCACTACCATAGACTTCAGCCCTGTCTTTGCTGATAGGGTTTAGAAGTAGTTGCTAACAGACCTTGCGTTTACTTAACTTCAGTGTTGAGGTTCAATTTTCGGATTTGCGACAATACCAAACCACATCGGCCTCATCAAGTCGCGAGGATGCGATAGCAACTTGCCACCAAGACATTGTGATTGAGCCATGTTAGACTATTTCCTTTGAAATTATACTTAGACCCAAGTCTATGCCAATTATCCGCAATCTAATGATGCTCTAAAAGTGTTCTCTCTAAGCAAAGCTAATGCTTTATTTGCAATCCCTTTACTATCGAGTAAGTTTTTTTTTGTGTCAGGTGCGCTTGTCAAAATGTGTTTGACATTACTGGCATTTGCGTTCAAAAGTGCTTACAGCCTAAATGTATGCAATAGATATTTTCAGAAGTATTTTCAATGATGTGTGGAGTGTTTTTTTTAATCTTGTTGAACCGGGTCAGTTGGCTGGTTTACTAAAGACTTAAAATTTACAAAATTGCATACCAACAGGCGCTCATAAAAAAGGGGTATTTACAAAACTAAACAATTTCATTTTCCCAGAATCTTTCGACCATTTTTCTAAATAAAACGATAGAATAAGATAGAAAAGGATAGAATAGAACCTTCATATTCAAACAAAACGGAGCAACAACAAAAAACTGCATTTTTCTCACACAAAAATAAAGCCAATCACGGGTTGTCGCCGAGAAGCATGAGCCACCCCCCCCCCCCCCCCCCCCCCCCCCCGGGGTGCCGATTTGTGATAAATTATGTAGTGAACAGGATATTCGATTTTGTTTTGTTTTTGCGCTCGCAGCGGCTGGTTGACGGAGTTTTATTTGCCTGCTTACCCGGTTTGATTTGTTGATGGGCGTTCGATCGGTGGTGCGTTCGGAATGCTATCGGAAATGGAAAGAAGAGCCTTTGTGCCGAACAAAACAAAAAAAAACCCGGGATACGAATACTACCGCAGTACGAAACAGGCCTTAACCGTACCGAGCTGTCAGGGTAGGTGAGGTTTTTTTGTAGCACTGTAGGCAGAAATCGTCGAGGTTTTGTTTTTGTAAGACCTGCTTGTTTGCTGGTGTGAGTGTTCGCGAGGGTTTCATAGTACAGTTCGCTTCCCCGAACAGGACTTCCTGTTTGCCACCGTTACGTCAATCCTTGGCAGTCGCTAAAATCGCGACTCCCCAATCTGCCATCAATGGGATCCGCTTTTAGACTTAGAGAATGGCCACTTCTTCGACACATTCGCCACCGGTGGCGATGATGATTGCCACCCTCTCCTCACAACACACACGCGGGCACACGCACACACTCCCTTCAGATGGGTAGGGGGTTGAGCATTTTCGCCTCCATCAAAAATTCAGCACGCTCACGCGTGTAGATTGCGAAATAAATATTTAATAATGCACTTCACCGTTACCATGTGGAGCGAAACCCACCAACACCGAAACACACCGAATCATGCCCAAACCGAACTAACCGAGCATTAGTGATGCTACTCCATCCGGTAGGGAAGCTGGCGGTGGACGAGGTCGGGACAGGAGCGGTTGATAGCAGATGTTGATGGTAAGGCAAGGTATCCAGACTCGTAGCCAGACCGCTTGGCAGGAGCAACAGAGCAAATGGGCAGCACACCAGGTACCGACGGAATAGAAGCCGAGCTGATCAAAAACGGAGGTGCAGCACTCGAACAGGAAATTCATCAAATCATTACTGAGGTATGGGATAGCGAATCGATGCCTTGTGATTGGAATCTCGGCATCATCTACCCCATATACAAGAAGGGAGATAGGCTAGAGTGCAGCAACTACAGGGGTATTACGGTGTTGAATACCGCCTACAAGATTCTCTCCCTAGTTATACAAGATAGGCTTGTCCCATTCGTTGAAGAGATAGTTGGAAACTATCAAAGAGGATTCCGAAACGGAAAATCAACCACTGACCAGATATTCACCATGCGGCAAATCTTGGAGAAGATGGCGGAACAGCAGCTACACTCCTACCATCTCTTCATTGATTTTAAAGCCGCATACGATAGCATAGCCAGGGTAAAACTGTACGACGCAATGAGCTCATTTGGAATCCCGGCCAAGCTTACCAGGCTTGTACGTATGACGATGACCAACATCATATGCCAGGTGAAGGTGGATGGAAAACTCTCAGGGCCCTTTGCTACCACCAAGGGTCTGCGCCAGGGAGACGGGCTTGCTTGCCTCCTATTCAATCTGGCGCTAGAGAGGGGCATCCGAGACTCGGAGGTGGAAACTTCGGGGACCATCTTCTATAAGTCACTCCAGATCTTGGCATACGCTGATGACATAGACATCATTGGTTTGAGGCTCTCCTATGTAGCAGAAGCTTACCAAAGGATCGAGCATGCGGCACTGAACCTCGGGTTGGAGATCAACGAGGCAAAAACCCAAATTATGGTGGCACCACCAGCAGCCCTACTAACAAACACTGATTTACGCAGGGGTGATGTACATATAGGTGATCGCACCTTCGAAGTCGTCCAAAACTTCACCTATCTGGGTTCAAAAGTCAGCACCGACAACAACATAGACGTTGAGCTGCGCGCAAGGGTGCTGGCTGCCAACCGGTCATACTACAGCCTGAGGAAACTTCTCCATTCAAAATACCTGTCGCGACGGACGAAGCTGGGACTGTACAAAACCTTTATAGTCCCAGTACTCACATACGCCTCTGAGACATGGACTCTGTCCAAAACTGACGAAACCTTCTTAACCGCGTTCGAGAGGAAGATGCTCTACGAGCTGTACGGTGAACTCACCATCGTGCAGCGAATTAGGCTCGCCAGGCTCCGGTGGGCTGGTCATGTCATGAGAATGGCACCGGACGACCCAGCCCGTAAAGTCCTTTTATGCCGTCCACACGGACAGAGGAGGCGTGGTAGGCCCAAACTGAGATGGAGTGATGGCGTCGATGCGTCCGCCAGAACGGCCCGGATAATGGATTGGCAGACGACGGCGCTAGACCGTGAGCGGTATCGAGGATTGTTGCAGCAGGCCAAGACCGCGAAGCGGTTGTAGCGCCTGATAAGTAAGTAAGTTTGTAACGAATTTCATGTGGCTCTGTGTTGTAATATTTTTTAACATAAACACAAAGCTCTTATTACTCTAGTCGTGGCATTAATTTCTCCTTCCTTAGCTATATTCAAACGTGTGAACGCGAGAACAATTGACTCTGATACTAGTTTTTGAAGCTCTTGGAAGATGTTGGAATCACAATAGGATTGGATGTGCGCCTAAATGTAGACCACTCGTTAACAGCGTAACAGCAGCTATCGTCGCATCACTACGTAAGTTCTAAAGCTGACATTTTCAATCTCAAACTTTCATAAAAATTCAATTCCTGCCTTCAACAGCGTATCTTGGTTAAAGGAGACCTCATTTTGTCTACGAGCTATCTTGGTTGACGAGGACGCTTGCATGACGAACAGATTCTTTAGCTAAGGCGAAGAGATTGTTAGGAATTCGAAGTTCTTTAGACGACAAGTCCTCCCTAGGTAATAGGATCTTTGGCGACCTAGACCTTGTACTTCCGGCCACTTCAATTTCGGCCCTCTTTTTACCAAAGTACCCTCGCGGGGAATTAGTATGTTTATGGGATATTGATTTGCACAATCCCTAGCAGGTCATTAAGCAAAGAAGTAGAAAAAATCATAAAAATTAATTGTTTCCAAATGCTCATCAAACCTATTTGTATTTAATTTGCATTCATTTAGGCGCAAAATAAATGATTTACACTATATCACTATTTTTAAATTGTTAATATAAAACCAAAAAGCTAACTGCGATCGATGTGCGACTTTTAGCTGACCCTCACTGTACGCGGTGGTAGAATGTGTTTGTCGACAGAGAAAGAATGAAATTGTCGGAACGTTGAACGAGGATGGGAAGGGCCTCCTTCAACCAACGACGTAAAACTTTTCGCGTAACATTTTCATGAGCAGATCCTCCTCTCTCGGAACGTTGTATCTGTGTGTGCGAGTGTGTGGTGAAGCATGGGGTTTTTGTTTTGTTTGCGCTTTATTGCTTCACCACAACCTGATACAGGCTGATGCTTCTTTGCTGCACATATTCTGTAACCCTTGCAATCGTGTGTAGCGCGTACTCAACACGAGTTGGGTTACATTTGTTGGTATGAATTTGTTCGTTCACTTTACAGGTAACGGTTGTGCTTTGGTGCTTTTTTGCATCTTTTTTTGTTGTTGTTTTGGTTCTTCAATATTATTTACTTGCGGACTTGGACTGCTATAAACCTATATCAACGCTCATTCCATCTCAGTTTGGACCACTGTGGTAGAAGTAAAACAAAGTGTGAGGGCTCGGTAGTACGGTATCACTCTCATGACATGAACAACCGACCGTAGAGGCCTCGTACGGTGCATTGGTTTGCATAATTAGAGGTCATAGAGATACCTAATCACAAATACAAGAACTCTCAAACGCAGCTAATAGGATTTCGTCAGTTTTAGACAGAGTCTATATCTCAGAGACCTACAGATGATTAGACAGAGTCTATATCTCAGAGACCTATAGATGATGTTTCTGCTTTGACAGTTACGAGTCAAGATTTTTGATGTTTGGGATGACTTCTACTTCAAAGTTTTAGACGACAATCATTTGGAGTATTCCGACAAAACGCATAAAGTATTAAAATAAATTAAGGCGAGTTTTGCAAGAAGTAAAAACCTTCTCTCCGTTTGCTAAACAAACGAATCTGCCGCTTCCAATTAATGTCTTTCCTTCAACGGTGTAGAACCATTCACGAACGTAATTTACGATCCAAACCGTCCGATCGATTAGGCGTGTTAAAAGTAAATAGTTACTTTTCCCACCTTACCAGTTAAGCCCGCAGCTTATAAATATTTTACTCCGCACGGTTCAGCCTTGTTGTCGCGCCCGAAACCATACTCTCGAGCACCACCGTACAGCGCGCTTCCAGCAGTGTGCCAACGAAACCGAGATAATCAGCTATTTACAACGGTTGTAATAAATCTCATAAATCACAGGAACGCTTCGGCTCACCCGGCAGTGATTGTGTGTGCCGGGCGAGGCGAACGAACCGGGGATGGCAACGCATGATTGGATGGCAGAAGGAAAAATGCCGCCACGGGATGAACCGGCCGCCCGAAGAAAATGGAAAGAAATTGTTCGGCCTCGGCTGCCTGCTAACACATGTTTCGGAAATTACTTGTCCGCACCAGGGGCTGCCGGGAAGGTTGGTGTGAGCGAGGAGCGAGGGTGCGACGCGTCAAGTGATTTGATTCCTGTGTGCCGATCGAACAGTGGGAAGATGTGACCGAGATAATTAAATTTTTGTTAGTTTAACATTTGTAGATTTTTTTTTCGTATGTTAAATGTAAGGATCTTTCACAATTATTAGAATCCTGATGAAAGATGGCAATTTTTTTTTAAATTTTTTTTTTTAATTTTAAAGAAATTCTTGTTTGTTTGCTTGGTTTTAGGTACTTCTTCGACAAGAAGAACTCTCCTTGTTCAGTTGAAATGCCAGCAACTAAGCTTATCGTATACACCAAGACTTATGTAAGAAAATCGGCAAAACTTAGCAAATGTAATCAGCGTTAGGTTTTAACTTCAAGATCTTCCGTTCAGTTGAAAAATCTTTCAAAACTAAACCAGCAGAAGTTTGGCACAATCATGATACGCTTCACCTTCTTCGAGGATAAAATAAGCAATCGGAACTAACAGATTAGGACTGTCCGACTGATATCTGGTGCTGCAGCTTCACAAGGGACAGTACTGCAGCAGCTCAAGATATCTTGGTTTGCAATTTCTGGCAGAATAGTCCTGCGTGCGGAGAGACATAGATTCTGGACGTAAGGGACAGTATCAATGGGGTTTAAACCACCTTCTGTCAAACAGTCGAGCAGTCACAACTAGTGTTGGGTAAATCTGATTCAGATTCATGAATCTGAATGAATCCTTGACCTGAACGAATGACTCTGAATCTCAATTATAAAGATTTATGAATCCCCAAAGATTCTTGAATCCTCAAAGATTCATGAATCCTCAAAGATTCATGATGTACGGATTGATCGAACGAGTGGCGGACCAACCTAGGTGCGAAGAGAGCGGCCGCTCGGGGCTTCGCCGAAGAGGTAAATCCCTCTGGATGAGGATTCATGAATCTTTGAAGATTCATGAATCTTTGGTGTTTCAGTTATTTCTTTTTGGAGTCGACTCATGAATTGAATGAACTCTTCAGTGAAGATTCATATGAATGACTCTTTTGATAAGATTCATTAAATAAACGCTTTTTCGAGCATCTACTCGAATCAAATTTTTAGTATTTGCTTCAATCGAAAGCTTTTGAACGCTAACTAATTTTGCCCGTCAGTTTGCGACTAGAAATACCAGCATTTTAACCGCAAAACATGAAAGCACTTGGCCTAGATCATCATAGACCTCAATGTAGACAGCTGTTGAGCGAAGCCAATGCTAATTCTTGTCGATTATGCTTCTTTGTATGTTAATGACTTTATCCTATCAACTGTAAAATCCAGATATTAACTTAAGCTTGTTTCTAGCTAGCTGTTAACGAAAATTTAAAATAAATAATCCAATAAAATGTTGCACAAAATGCAAGTTTTATGTCCACCACGCCTAACCCACTGTGCAGCCATCGACGACACCGTAGAGCAAAACGGGGCAGTGACACGGGAATGCGTAATTTGTTTTCGCTTAATTAAAATTAGCTCTCGGATGTGTCACCTCATCATCGTTGCGTACCGCCCGTCCTTTTTTTTGCGGCGACTGGGCGTGTTACGCGCTCCGGTACACATACATCTCCATCTATCAACCTTCTGACAACGTCTTTACCGAGCGGCGGCTTCCAGCCGGTTTCGTTTGAAACGTAAATTAAGTGGCAGGACCGGTCGATAGATCATTTGTTGCATCCCAAAACCGGACGGTTTGAGCGATCTTGAAGCTGCAGCCAGGGTTAGGAATGTTAACCTTTTATGAATGGAATGGTTTTGAAGTTTTTGGGTTGATGTACATCAGGTTAGAAAAAACTTCCGATAATTTTGCTTTAAGAAGAGATTCCTGATTAGAAAAGAAGAGATCCTGAACATTTCCGTAGTAAACGAACTGTCAAATATAGCTAGATTGTTAGGTTTGCGAGAGTTCTACAAGAGTCGGTCTCTTATACACTACTCAAATTTGCAAGACTCTGCCGACTATTTGTGTCCTGATCATTAGCAAATACGTTGCTCTCGCTACTACTGCTCCCCACAGATAAGATACCGGTTTGACAGGTCTGGAGTAATCGCAATTAATAACAAACAGTGCGAAAAGTCTTGCACGCCTCCGAACGCACAAATCATTCATCATGAATTAGGATTACATTAACCTAAACGTTGCGAAGATCTGCCCATGTCCCACCAGTCAACCGTTTCCGTTCGGGAACGCGGGCACAAACAGACGAGCGCGGGTTTCACACATCCCCTAAATTAGGAGCCCTATTTGCAACGATCGCACACGGCAGAAACGGCGATCCCTTGCTGGGTGATCCCGAAAATGACAAACTACCACTGTCAGCCCATTTATTCCCGTACTAATGAGCAAAAATGTTCCCTCTCATCAATCATTCGTGTGCACATGCAGAGGACGACCCCGGTGTTGAGCGTTCCGCAACGCCATTTCGGTAGACGAAGTAAGCTGTCCGCTGGTGTTGGTAGGTTGGTGGTGTGCGCAGTCGTAAACCGCGACCCAACTGTCAGTCGGTGCCGCTTACGAGAGGGTAATTAATCGATTGCGGTGCTGATGGGGCATAAAATATAAACATTTCTTTTCATTTTTTGGGCCGGCTTTTTATTGGTGCTGGCACACCGTGGGTGACTATTTTCGGGTGGTAAACGGTGACGCTTTGTCTCGCGAGCTGCTTGTTCCGGTTGGTTGCGGGCAGCAAACGCTGTTGCCATTTTATTTGGTGAGTTCGGTTTGCGTGGGAATCACTCGTAGCTAACGAGAGTTGCCAATGCCATGCAAAGTATCGCTTTGAAGTGTGTGCGTTTGCTTGACAGCATCAGTCTCAAGTTTTAATTACACGATCATCTTCTTTTAAGACGTCGCAGGGTATTCTTCAGCTAGACTTCAACACTCAACCAGCGTCACTAGTGAGCCAGAGCTTATATGATTGGAATGGCAAACATAACCATCCTTGTTTGTCTACCATTTATCAGTCCCACGGACCGATTCCAAGACTTGGCGGACTCCCATTTCCATGGAGATGGGTAATCCCACAGACCTACGCATACCATTCATTTACCTTTCCCAGCTATTGAACACACCACGAAGATGAGCATAAAACAATAAAATGTAAAGCAAAGCTGCAAAAAAAAGAAAGGTTCTTCGAGCCAAAACGGTGCCTACGTCATGCGAACCGGTTCAATGCCCTTTTTTTTGACTAGCGTACAGATCGAAGTGATCGGTCAAACGGTCGACAAATATGCATACGATCCACCAGATGTGATGCTTCGTTCGACAACGAGCGTGTGTGTGGGCTCGACTCAGCAACAAGCGACAATGCCGAAAGTAAACAAGTAGCGAAAATGTCACAGTAACGAATTTGGAGAACTCGAGACTGTCGTCAGTGGAGTGTTTATTTTTTTTTTGTAGACTCTTTCTTGCTAGTCCATTCATGGAAATGTACAGCATGCAAGTGTTAATAAAGGTTCAAAAATGAGTGTGAAGTAAGGAGAGCGTGCTGGATGGAACTCTTGACAGCTTGTGGTAGGTCTCTGTTCTTAGCTATTGCTTGCAAGATTTTGAGATTAGATTTCTACAGCCTGTGGCTCACATCTTCTTGTGTTACTTGAATTTTTAATTCCTGCATATCTCCTAATATAATACTTCAAATGTCACAGTAACGAATTTGGAGAACTCGAGACTGTCGTCAGTGGAGTGTTTATTTTTTTTTGTAGACTCTTTCTTGCCAGTCCATTCATGGAAATGTACAGCATGCAAGTGTTAATAAAGGTTCAAAAATGAGTGTGAAGTAAGGAGAGCGTGCTGGATGGAACTCTTGACATCTTGTGGTAGGTCTCTGTTCTTAGCTATTGCTTGCAAGATTTTGAGATTAGATTTCTACAGCCTGTGACTCACATCTTCTCGTGTTACTTGAATTTTTAATTTCTGAATATCTCCAAATACAATACTTTATGTGAGTCATGCCTATATCGAGAGTCTTGATCTGCTATTGGACATCCCCGTGGCGCGTTGTCTCTTACTACCAGGAGCAGTTTCTTGATGTCACCAAATCAGGGTGGTTGTCAAAATATCCATATAGTTGTAACTCATCTAAGACAAACTTAAGACAACTTCGCATCGCCGACCTGCCAGCAACTGTTTATATTCCCATAAAACGAGTATCCGACCGTCGCATCTTCGCCGCCCCTTAACAGGTGTGCAGGTGTGCCAACGCAACATCAGTTGCCAGCTGATTGGCTGAATGCTGGGAAGATCCAAACCGTTCGAAACGGTCTGCCTGACCTTGGCCCCGGACTTTCACGATACAGTTACGTCCGCCCGTCCGTGAACCTCAAACACCGGCCAGCACGATTAGCATTCGGAGACCGGACGGTACGGCTGGTCGGCAGCTTGGCGGGCCGAGCTCGGAGTGCGATGACTAACCGGTGACCACCGATCGCACACTGGCGAAACGCCGATCAATTCATCAACCGCATTTATTGCGCCCGCTACGGGCGGATGGATCCGAAATCGAAGAACCGGTTCTTTGCCGGGTGCGAATTGCCCTTGGTTTCGGCGTTCGTTTCCTCGGCGTTGTCGGGTTGGGTCTTGCGTTATCACCAGCGTGGTGTGAGCGCGAGCACGTTCTTCTTCCGTCCACCGAGTCCTATTTGGTGGTTTGTGTGCGGGTTTTTTTGTTCTGATTCAACTCTCCAATTTCTGTTCTTTCTTTTGTTTTGCTTGGGTTCGAAGATGTCCAAACCTACAGGTCCTACTGGGAGCTAAGGGTTCATTTCTTTTTGTTGCTCGGGATGAAATTTCGGTTGATTGTGTCGTGCCTTTAGATCCTCCGTGAACCTCAAACACCGGCCAGCACGATTAGCATTCGGAGACCGGACGGTACGGCTGGTCGGCAGCTTGGCGGGCCGAGCTCGGAGTGCGATGACTAACCGGTGACCACCGATCGCACACTGGCGAAACGCCGATCAATTCATCAACCGCATTTATTGCGCCCGCTACGGGCGGATGGATCCGAAATCGAAGAACCGGTTCTTTGCCGGGTGCGAATTGCCCTTGGTTTCGGCGTTCGTTTCCTCGGCGTTGTCGGGTTGGGTCTTGCGTTATCACCAGCGTGGTGTGAGCGCGAGCACGTTCTTCTTCCGTCCACCGAGTCCTATTTGGTGGTTTGTGTTGTTCGGGGGGTTTTTTTTTTGTTCTGATTCAACTCTCCAATTTCTGTTCTTTCTTTTGTTTTGCTTGGGTTCGAAGATGTCCAAACCTACTGATCCTACTGGGAGCAAAGGGTTCATTTCGTTGTGCTGCTCGGGATGAAATTTCGGATGATTGTGTTGTGCCTTTAGATCCGGTTTCTGTGTCGTCGGCTCGTGTGACAATCGTGGTCTCAGAGCAGGCTCGCACAGATGCTCCAGCCTCCCCACCCCAGCACGATTCGGTACGTCCACATCCGTTCTGGACGTAGCTCGTACCTCGTATCACGCTCAGTTGCTGCTGGAACTCGGAGCTTGTTGCAGTGTGTCTGTGTTTTATTGTTGGTGGGTCATAGAATACCGGACCGGACCAGCACGGAGTTAGCGATGACGACGACACTGTCGACTGTGGTGTGTGTAGTGGTGGTGCTGTTGCCACACTGTCTCGCGAATCTCTACTGTCAGCGGAGCCTGTGCCCGTCGGGTGATGCGCACGTTGGCTGCTACTCGGAGATACCGTTCGGCAAGAGCTGCCAGGGTATGAAGCCCCAGATCGTACCGATGACACCGCAGCGCAAGGTCATGATCCTGCATCAGCACAACCAGCAACGGCAGCGGCTAGCGCTCGGGAAGCTGCCCGGGTATGCGCAGGCCTACAGTATGCCGCAGCTCTACTGGGACGATGAGCTGCAGTACCTGGCGGAGTTGAATGCGCGGTCGTGCGTGTACGCGCACGATCACTGCCGCAACACGTACAGCTTCCCGCGGGCCGGCCAGAACATTGCCATCATCCGCCACTTTGGGCTGAACGTGACCAAGGAGGGCGTGTTCCGGTACATCATCGACCACTGGTTCAACGAGTATCCGCTCGCGACGACCTTCGTCGACAGGTATCCGGCGAACTATGTCGGGCCCGACTTTGCCCACTTCACGCAGATTGTGAACGATCGGGCGGTGCGGGTGGCGTGCGGTATGGTGTCGTGGGAGTCGTACAACGGGTACGTCTGGACCAACGACTATCTCGTGTGTAACTACGGCTACTCGAACGTGATCGGCGATCGGTCGTACACGAAGGGACCGGTCGGGCAGGGTTGTACCACCGGCCCTAGCACCAACTATCCCGGACTCTGCTTCTAGCCCCACCGTCCGGACTGTGCCGCTTCATTCACCAGTACGTCGGACACACACGCGCACACGTGCAAAAAACAAAACGCCACACCATCCGAGGAAGTGACGCTGAAGGCTACCGGGTTTTGGTCCGAGGACGTTAGCATGCTAATTTTGCAACTCGCCACACGATCTACGATCTCCAGGAAGTGTAAACGCGTCGGGTGAAGCGGCACCGCTCTTATCAGGCCGACTGTCACTTGTCACGCCGTTAAAACAAATACACACTCACCCATCTTCAACCGGCCGATCTGCAACCAACCAGTGTTTGGGGGTAGTGCTTTAGTACCATTCGCTCGTGATCAACCCCTCGTACCCGGCCAAATGCCAAAGTGGCTGTGTGTGCGTGTGTGCGGCCGCCGTGTACCGACTCATTCATTCATTCATACATCCGTGACAGATTGTGGCATCCATACCAATGTGTGTCAGCGTGTACGATGTAATCGGTTAGATATATACACACACCCACACCTTTCTCTATTATACAGGGCCTAGCTAATACGAATTGACTGTACCTCTGGCAGTGGGGGAAACATTTGTTGTTAAAAAATAAAAAGGAAACCATTTTTTTCGAGGTGATCCGATAAGCGACACGTTCCGGTTCTTTTGTGTGCAACCAGATTTGGCGAAAATTATGCTAATGCACCATCCGAAACGTATCCTAAGGCCGGTGGTTTAGTGTTTATCCAGCGACGTCAGCACGGTTTCAGCTGCGTACGTAACGGATGCGGCCGTCGCTGCTATACGTGTGCAGCCATTTTTTGGTGTGTTAGCTTCTGTCAAAAGCTTCCGCCGCGAGTGTTGGCAGCTTTCATACGACGGTTGTACGCAAGTTGAGCATGCAAGCTTCCGTGTTTTCAATAGTTTTGATTAAAAATATAATGTTTGGTTTGGAAAAAACCATTTTTCTCGATTCGCTTTTTAATTGGGTTAATATTAGAGTATAAAATCAAGAGAAAATACGTTGTGACCCTTTAAATGATTGATTTAGGGCGTAAAAATGAATCCTTTGATGCAAGACATCCACTACAACATTTTTCCCGTGTCTTGCAGGGAAAAGCATTCGCCCATTTTCTCGCCCCCGGAAAGCTTCGCGCTCTCGAAGCTCATCCGTTTTTCCACGCTTTTCCGTTGCATGCAACTTACCCCTGGATGTGAACGTTTTCCATCCAAGCTATCCATTACCAACACACACTAACGCGTGGCTGTCGTGTTAGAGCGATTGCTAGCAGCTGTTAGTAAAGTGGTTCAATTCGGGTGAAAGGATTTGTCCTCCATTAAGCAACATTTCGCTCGACAATGGGAAGCCGTAGACGCTCGGTAGGAAATCTGAGCCGGGACCAATTATGCGGCTCGATCGTGTTTGAATGTACGCAATTGTGGTGCTGGGTTTGTTCTGCGTATTATAGCTATGCTGACATGCATCACTTTCAGTTGACCGATAGCGTTCCGTATAAAAATAAAAATAAATGTTTCCTATTTTCGTTTTTTATTTGCATTTATAATCGATTAACGTATAATTTGAGTGTTGTTCTTGCTAAGCCAATGATATTCGGTCATGAAACATCATACACAATACACTTATTTCATAATAATGCGCCTAGATGTATGCTACACGCACGACACAGTTTACTTTTCATCAATATTAAATGACATTGAATTGCTTTATTGATTGTTTGCTGCCTTTTTCCAGATTGTTCGGAACAACAACTAACATAAATTATTTACAAACTATCTAAAACACCTTTAGCCAAACCACATAGGTTTTTGTTTGTATTTTCCTCTTTTTTCTTGATATTGGTAGCTGTCGTTCATACCGATATAAATAATTTAACATCATTATCATCACTGGAAATTGCACAAAACATTTCAGACGATTTTTTTCTTATATCTGCTCCTAAATTTATGCTACTCGTATGACAAAATTGACTTCCCATCAATGTTAAAGGACATTGAACTTGAGTGTTTTTCTTAGCTTTTCCGGTTTGAAAATTTTGCTTTACTAAATGTTAGTAAAGCTCGCTTCAACTAAATTTTAGTTAAAAGAAGTTTAATTTCATAGTAATTACTAATAAATAGTTAAAAAAAAATTATTTATGCCTTGCAAAATAATTCCTACAAGTTTATTTTTGCAGATAATCTTCGCTAGCTATTTAGTTAGTTACTTAATTAACATACTTTTTCTCTTGAGTTTTAACGTATGTTTTATATTTGCTTTTGTAAAGATGTTTACTTTAAACCAGTGAAAATTGCATATAAACTATTAATTACGCATTTTATAATAATGCGCCTAAATGTATGCTACTTGGAAAACAAAATCTATTTTTCGCCTTCATCAAAGTGTGGCTAGATAGGAAATTTTACACCAACTACTCATACACACGCACAATTACCACAATTTTGTGTTAAAAATTAAACAAAAATAAGGAAAATAATCTTGCTATCAGTTTTTTTGCGCCTGATCGTGCTGCAATGTAATGTCAGCTGTACAATCATCAACCAATTTACAGCAATCAGCTTATATTAGCAGTCTCTAGTTTCATTTGACAACACACACACACACACACATACTAACGAAACCCAATTTTACATGGATGTGGAAAGCCGATTGTGTTCTCCTATGCTCATATCGAAAATGAGCGAACAACATTGACATTAAAAACATTTAACAAAAAAACATGACCCTCAACTGTCCCTAGGTCACCTTTAAACCAGCGCCCGCTCTCAAAGGTCAAATATCTACTTACGGTGCAGCACAATTGATTGTTGCCCTGTTTCCACCACACGCTGGATACACTTTCCATTACTAATTCGCCCATTGCAAAACAAACCCGTTGCGATGTTCGGTGTGACCTCCCGGGGCGGTCTCTGGAAGCTGCACTGCCAAGCCAAGATTCCCCGAGGCCTACGGAACCAAGGTTCCGGGCTTCAGATTACCGGGCGGTATTCGAATAATAGTGTGAAGTGCACGCAAGTTAGTTTTTTTTTGTAGCGTTGCGCCACACCTATCCTTCCCTTTCTTTGCTACGAGGTTCGCCGGTTTGAGTGGGTATCACTGGCAGGAAACGGTTTACGGGTACGGTTTCGAATTGCGGCGTCTCGTGGTCCTAAATGTTTTCTTTTTTTTTTGCACTCTTAAACCGTCAAACACTGGGAGGGAGACCGTCGAGAGACCGCCTGTAATGTAATTACGCCACACAATGGTATCGCCTTCGGGGTGTTCAAGCACCAGGGAGCAAATCACTGCCTGTCGTCCCGATTGTGCGAGGTAATGTTTATGTTACGCTGTGTACGCTGTCACCAACCACGCATCACCATTTGCACCCGTTGATCGAACGTTTAACCGGCGAACCGTACGCGCATTGTGTGAGTGTGTATTATTGTTGTGAATTTTTGCCTGATCCGCACACCATGATCTGTATGATCCTTAGGCCTCGGGCAGAGTATTTGATCGGTGCGAAGCAGTTAAAGGAGAGCGCTAAGTTTTATTCGCATGATTTCTTTTTTCGTTTAATTTTTGTTTAAGGACTCTTTTAAGATTCCTTTATTGGACAAATATTTGAAGCTGACTTGGAATACTGAATTGAGTATTGGGCAGCCGCTTTACATCTGTTTAAGATATCAAGTTCTCGTCTCGTCAGGACATCTGACAATAATCATTATTTTGCTGTAACTCTTATGTCGTAAACAAAATGTAAGGAGACGTTTGTCACACAAGTAATACTTCTTATTCCTCACGTGAGACAACATTGCGTGTTTTGAAGCATCATCCTCTAATAACACAGCGATTAGCCGACAATGAGGTCTTTGTACGCCGAATTCTAGTGACGAAAAAGCGATATTGAATTAGCGGAAAATCTTGAGCTTACTCATCCGGAGCTCTGCCCTTCTTGAGCTCTCGGCGATTTTGAAGTCCTCGATACCGCTCGACAGTCTAGTGCCGTCGTTTACCTATCAAATATCCCGGCTATTCTGGCAGACGCATCAACGCCATCACTCCAGTTCTACTTGGGCCTACCACGCCTTTTCTATCCATTGTGCAGTTTGATTCGCTGCACATTAGTGAAGTCACTATCATCGGAACCCGTTAAAAATCCTTATAAACTTCTTTCTCTCGTACGTGATTCAACCGTATTCACTAGTTTTGGACAAAGTCTATGCCTCAGAAGCGTGTCCTATAGAGTCCCAGATTCGTATTTCGCGACAAGAATTTTCACATTAAGGGAGAAGTCTCAGAACTCTGTCTCAATACCATTGCTGTTGTCGGCGTCTGTTCGATCACCTAACTGAAGATCCTTCCCGTGTAATCTAAGCTTCTGCTACATATGAGATCCTCACTCTAAAGATTTCCATGTCAAGAGCGTATGTCAGGACTTTTTTCTGTTTTACTTTACGACCTTCTAAGTCATGCTTTACATCAAATGGTAAGAAGTGGTAAGATTAAGGGAGAAGTCTCAGAACTCTGTCTCAATACCATTGCTGTTGTCGGCGTCTGTTCGATCACCTAACTGTACATCACTCCCGTGTAATGTAAGCTTATGCTACATAGGAGATCCTCACTCTAAAGATTTCCATGTCAAGAGCGTATGTCAGGACTTTTTTCTTCTTAACTTTACGACCTTCTAAGTCATGCTTTACATCAAATGGTAAGAAGTGGTAAGACTTCTTCTTCTTTCCTGGCCTGTTCCTACGGAGCACGTCTTGTAGACAGGGCCTGGCGTCCAATTAGTTTCCAGGAAACTCGGTCCATGGCTGCACTCCTCCATCCCCGGCTGCATCCGATATCCCTTAGGTCTGACTCCACTTGATCCAGCCAACGAGCTCGCTGTGCTCCTCTGCGCCTCGTGCCGAACGGGTCGCTGACGAGCACCTTCCTGGCAGGGCATAAGTCCGGCATCCTCATCACGTGCCCCAACCAGCGTATCCTTCCGGCTTTGACAACCGTCAGGATGTCTGCATCGTCAAACAGCTCAGCTAGCTCGTGGTTCATTCTCCTTCTCCACACGCCCTGCTCGCACACACCGCCAAAGATAGTCCGCAGCACCCGCCGTTCGAAAATGGCGAGTGCATTGGCGTCCTCCGCCAGCATAGTCCAGGACTCGTGCCCGTAGAGGACTACCGGCCGTATCAGAGTGCGATATATGGCGCATTTCGTGCGTTGTTGGAGTCTTCTGGATCTCAGGAGTTTGTGGAGTCCGTAGTAGGCACGATTCCCCTGAACAATGCGCCTTCGGATTTTGCAGCTTACGTTGTTATCCGAAGTTACGATCGTGCCAAGGTACCAAAACTCCTCTACTGCCTCGAGATCGTCGCCGTCAACTAATACTCTGCTTCCGAGTCGTCAGAGCCTCCGGCAAGCAGGTATTTTGTCTTCGTCGCATTGATCCTCAATCCAATCCTATCGGAATCACGTTTCAGTCGGGTGTAAGCTTCCAGCTTACCATTAATGGCCTTTATGACTCAATGTAGGTGGGTGGGTGACTCAATGGGGCGTTTAATGGGTGGTGTATTCGATAGCGGCACCGGTCTTCACACGGCAGGACCGCCTCCCCGTTCGCAGGACTAACTATTCAGCTACGGGTAAAACCAAGTCATAGAAAGCTATAAAATAGCAGGCCAAGACCTACAGAGGTTGTAGTGTCAGAGAAGAAGAAGCGTTGAAGTTGAAGAGAAGACAGGCAATCCCATCCCATCAGACATCAAGCGCGCTCTTTGCGCTATACAGATGTATCTATCTACCATATGTAGCTTTAAAATCATTGAAGAATTTGTTAGAGTCGACCTCCTTCGCCGTTATCGACTCTCTTTTACGGAGTTCTCATTGTTAGGTACCAAAACTATCTCCTCGCCAAATAGGTAGTATTCAAAAGGGTAGTAGATGCTGTCACTGAGTTTGCTAGACAAGATAGTATAACAAGCATTGAAAATTGTCCCCATTAAACAAATGACACTAGTCTCCAGATTATATAACGCCTTCTTCTTCGTTTTCGTAGTCGTCGTCTTCTTCTTTTTATTCTGTTTCTTCTTCTTTGGTACTACAATCTACATAATGAGCGTCCACCATTTCAGGCTCACTTTGCTTGGCCATACTACGTAACTAGGATAGTTCGTCTAGCGTGAAACTTGATGCCTCAATACCATCTCGCATTTTAGAAGTCACATTGTTACTTACTTACTTACTTATCAGGTGCTACAACCGCTTCGGCGGTCTTGGCCTGCTACAACAATCCTCGATACCGCTCACGGTCTAGCGCCGTCGTCTGCCAATCCATTATCCCGGCCGTTCTGGCGGACGCATCAACGCCATCACTCCATCTCAGTTTGGGCCTACCACGCCTCCTCTGTCCATGTGGACGGCCTAAAAGGACTTTACGGGCTGGGTCGTCCGGTGCCATTCTCATGACATGACCAGCCCACCGGAGCCTGGCGAGCCTAATTCGCTGCACGATGGTAAGATCACCGTACAGCTCATAGAGCTCGTCGTTGTAGCGGCTCCTCCATTGTCCTTCCACACATACGGGGCCAAAAATCCTTCTGAGCATCTTCCTCTCGAACGCGGTTAAGAAGGTTTCGTCAGTTTTGGACAAAGTCCATGTCTCAGAGGCGTACGTAAGTTCTGGGACTATAAAGGTTTTGGACAGTCCCAGCTTCGTCCGTCGCAACAGGTATTTTGAGTGGAGAAGTTTCCTCAGGCTGTAGTATGACCGGTTGGCAGCCAGCACCCTTGCGCGCAACTCAACGTCTATGTTGTTGTCGGTGCTGACTTTTGAACCCAGATAGGTGAAGTTTTGGACGACTTCGAATGTGCGATCACCTATCTGTACATCCCCCCTGCGTAGATCAGTGTTTGTTAGCAGGTCGCTGGTGGTGCCACCATCATTTTGGTTTTTGCCTCGTTGATCTCCAACCCGAGGTTCAGTGCCGCATGCTCGATCCTTTGGTAAGCTTCTGCTACATAAGAGCCTCAAACCAATGATGTCTATGTCATTAGCGTATGCCAAGATCTGGAGTGACTTGTAGAAGATGTAGAAGATGCCCCGAAGTTTCCACCTCCGAGTCTCGGATGGCCCTCTCTAGCGCCAGATTGAATAGGAGGCAAACAAGCCCGTCTCCCTGGCGCAGACCCTTGGTGGTAGCAAAGGGCCCTGAGAGTTTTCCATCCACCTTCACCTGGCATGTGATGTTGGTCATTGTCATACGTACAAGCCTGGTAAGCTCGGCCGGGATTCCAAATGAGCTCATTGCGTCGTATAGTTTTACCCTGGCTATGCTATCGTATGCGGCTTTAAAATCAATGAAGAGATGGTAGGAGTGTAGCTGCTGCTCCGCCATCTTCTCCAAGATTTGCCGCATGGTGAATATCTGGTCAGTGGTTGATTTTCCGTTTCGGAATCCTCTTTGATAGTTTCCAACTATCTCTTCAACGAATGGGACAAGCCTGTCTTGTATTACCAGGGAGAAAATCTTGTAGGCGGTATTCAACACCGTAATACCCCTGTAGTTGCTGCACTCTAGCCTATCTCCCTTCTTGTATATGGGGTAGATGATGCCGAAATTCCAATCACAAGGCATCGATTCGCTATCCCATACCTCAGTAATGATTTGATGAATTTCCTGTTCGAGTGCTGCACCTCCGTTTTTGATCAGCTCGGCTTCTATTCCGTCGGTACCTGGTGTCTTGTTGTTCTTGAGCCGACGGATGGCTTTTCGTGTGTATTCAATGCTAGGTAGCAGTAGCATGATATCATCTGCTAGTGGAGCCTCTAGCTGATCGTTGAACTGATCATTTAATAATTCATCAAAGTACTGAGCCCATCGCGAGAGGACCTCTGGCTGATAACTGACCAGATTTCCATCCTTATTTCGACAGCACATTGTACGTCACATTGTGTACGAAGTCACATTGTAGCGTATGGAAAAGTATACTCAATCAAACCCTAGATCTAGACTCGCTCTTAAATTCCTTTCTCAGTCTTATTGCATACCTTCAGGCACAGTACCACAACACTTGACATTTAAATCAAATTAACCAACAAACAAAAAAACAGTCGTAAAAATACAACAACTTAAAGTATGCAATTTGCGGCAACAAAAATCTAAATCTGATATCGCTCTAGTCTTATCGACCATTGCTGCTGATTAACTTAATATTGCTTCCGAACCATGAATCGATGTGAATCAAAAGCTATCGGATTTCACTCAAATATCGTCGGATGCATCAATTGTTAGAATATTTCATTACCCAAGGGGGTCACACACTCACGGGTCACGTTCTTCACCCACTCACCCACACGCACACACATCAAAACCATCGTACAGAGAGCGTCCTGTCAACGCAAAACTAGCGAACATCGGACAAACCAAATTTTGCGGCATGTATCCAGCAGCAAGCAGAAACAGGAAAACCCCATATCCTAATGGACGAAATGAAAGCGTCCTCTCTCGCTCTTGCGCCTTCCCGTGCCCATTTTCCCGCTTACACACCTTTCGTGTACGGAAATCTTCAAATTAATGATTATAACTTTATCGTTAAATCAAGTATGTTTATCTCGGATCACGCCAGAAGTTAATTTGGTAACGGAACTCTATGTAAACGCTGCTCACTTGAGTCTCCCTTTTGCTTACACACACACACACGCGTATGAAAGGCTCTGCTCAGCTCGGCACTAGACACACAGGGTGCGGTTTTTGTCCCGTTTATGTTTACCTCGAGCGAGCCACAAAAACATTCGAACAAAAACTATGACCAAAAAAAAAAGGAACTCACACACATATATACTCTCCCTTTTGTCTAGCTGGTTTCATCCTTGTATCCCTTCTTTTGTGCGTATGTGTGTGTATGTGGATTGAAATTAGAGACATAATTTTTTTCCGGCTTTAAGCTATCTTTGTGTAAGATTTCACTTTTCCCTCGATGCTCGACGAAAGAAAAAAAGAGGCAAATACCGAGGGGATGTTGTATGTTGTGTCGTTCATTGCTCGCGTATCCCTTACCCTCCCCCTCGTTGCTTCACCACCGTTTTCCCCTTAAACTCCCGACCCCCGGTCCGTTTGGTTGAAGGGGCGTTTGGACAAACCGGCGAATACGAGTGAAAACGATGATTTATGCTGTGCGGCTCTGACGAATGTGGACGGGCGGGTGCAAGGGGGATGGGGTTGCGGATTTAGGAAGCGCAGATCGATCTACTACGTCCTTCGGTCGTTCGTTTCATGCCACCCACCCCGGCCACCAGTTGGCGTACACACGTATGCAATCGGATAAAGGACTGCACTACCCCTCCGCCCAAAACTCATGACGCTCACAGATGAAATAATAAAAAGAAAATGCACACACACACACACAGAGATGCGCGATATCAACAACAACAAAGAAGAAGGTAGACAACAAAAAAGAAAAGGTAATAATAATAAAAATTGCGCCCGGGAGAGAGAAAAAAGCGAGCAGTCCCGCCAGATGAATTAAACAGCAATAACAGCAACAAAACACGCCAACTCGAACGGAACAAGCAACAAACGGGCAGGTAGAACAACAGCAGCGAAAACGAACAGCAATGCCGGAGTAAAATATTTAATCCCCCCACCCTGGTCGCTTCCTTCCTGTGCCCAACCATTAGCGTACCATAAATGTGCATCGGAACGGTTGCTATCGGGCGCTTTATCGCGCGCGCTCGATGCAATCAAAATATTATTCAAATTAGTGCTTCTCGCTCGAGTTTTGTCCGAGGTCCGGGAGGTCGTTTGCGGCACGAGGTGTCCGAGTGTTCGGGTCTTAACTGGGCGATGGAAATCGTGTTGCTTCGCTTTCATCGCTTTCGCCTGGTCGTTAAGCATTGCGCTTAATCGGAGCTGGAACGAACGGAGCGTGGAACGGGCGAACTTCGCTGGAACTGTTGGTTCGATCGTTAAAGAAATGATTGAGAAAAGGGGGAGCACAACAGACACCTCACACTAGCACTAGCGAAATGGAAGTTTTTAACGGTAAAAATACGATTTTTCACTCTGTCTGGGCGAGTGGTCCTATCAACGGGTAACGCCATCCCATCCAAACTTGTTTCTCATGACACAGTTTGATCGGAATCGAATCCTCAACAGCTCCAGACATTCCGAAATCGATACTGGAATTTGTTTCAGGATTGGAATAGGTTCTCGAATTGGTTCCGGGTTCGGAGTCGGCTCTTAAATTGGTTCCCGAATTGGAATCGGTTCCGAAATCGGCGTTGGTTTCAGAATCGATTCCGGAATCGGAATGAAATCGCCTTCTGAAATCATAAACGTTTCCAGAATCCGTAGACCGAATCTCAACATCGGAGCCGGAATCTGAAACGATTCCCGAAGCCGAGTCGGCATTGATTCCGGATTCGGTAACGGTATCGATAATACAATCGGAATCGATTCCGTAAGTGGATTCAAAATTTGAATCGCTTCCAAGGATCTGACCGATTCCGGTACGAAATTAAAACAAGTCAACGGAGCCAAAAATTGCTGACCCAAGACTTCCTCTAGTCCTCTAGCGGACACATCAGCGCCATCACTCGCCATCTTAAGTTGAGCCTACCACACCTTATCTGTCTACTTGGACGGCCTAAAAGATCTAACGTAATGGGTCGTTAGCATGGCATGATCAGCCCTCCTGAGGAGCCTCACGACAGCACATAGAGGAGCTCAGAATAGCAAAAAATGTATCTGATGCGTGAACTCCGATGATATCCTCGTTTTCTTAAGATCTTCAACAACTTCTTGGCCTAACGACCTCTTAGGTCATGCTTGCCATTTTTGGCTTACTAGACTTATTGTTACCGCATAGTTGGATAGTCAGTCCTCACTATGGGGGAACGGCCCAGATGAGACTTGAACTCCGGTCCTGCCGTGTGAAGACCGGCGCCGCTGTCGCATCTACCACCGGGCCGCCCCTTCAACAACGTTTCACAAAAAAAACCTATTCGATTGGTTGATTATCTGCCCCATTTTATTGTGAGAGTAATAAAATGATCCTATTCTGTTGTCCGGCAAACACCTTCGTTACGCCCAATACAGAGGATTCAGAATGTACGGCCAGGATATTCAAATGCTCACTTGTACACTTATTCTATTGTCCGTCATTGAGTTCTTTGCATGCTTAAACATAAACTATTATGAATTCAATAGTTTTCTCAACTCTGAATTCTGTCAAATCGTTAAGATTATTAAGAGTTAATCTAGAGATATAAATCTAAACACCAGCCGGAGAGATAAACAGAGACGAAGAGATGAAGCGATAAAACACTTTGACATCGCTTCGCTAGGGGTTCTCGGGTATTAAGTGTTTTGTTTTACATACCTTTAGGCGCTTCTTTTACGTGCACTTCATGCTGATACTACAACATGAATCCTGTGTCCTGTTTACCGGCGGTTGCTTTACAAATCGATTATTGTTTGCCTGCTTTATTTGCTTTACTGTATAAACAGTTTATGCAACAAGTAGGTGTATGCAAACAAATAAAGTAAATAAACTTGATTCGAGGGTCGGTCTGTATCATTTCAATCATATCAAATCCACTATGATGTGTACGTGTCTATTAAGCGGCAATAGACATGAGGTTCGCTTCGAGCTAAGCGACCCTTATCGATCATGCCCGTCACATATTGACCTTCTAGATTTATTTATAGCCACTTCATTATGCAACCAAGCTACCGGTTCGACTGAATACCTAGGATGTTCTTCTGACCTACATTAGCCTTGGAGTGTTCATTGACGAGTACGCTTTAGTTATGATTCAGATAGAGAAATGATGTGCCTCAATCTCTTACAATAATGTTTGGGAAGTCATTATCATGTAGAGTCCTTAACTTCAAGCGCGGAGGTTAATTTACCTGAGAGCGTTTTGTGAAAACAACAGTTAATGTCAATATTGCCAACTACTGGGACATCTATTTGATTAGCCTTTCCTTACAAGGAATCCAGGAAGCTTGATGGGCTGTGAGCAGTTCAGATGTCCTGACGGGGTTCATAGTCGGAAGGGAACACGGGAAGAGGATACAGGACTCATGGGGACTCATGGTCATAGTAGCAGGCTATTAGGGGCCTCGCTGATTCGATCTGCTAGAGCTCCGCAACTTCTATTCCGCCTACAGCCTTCAAGTAGCTTCAGCTGCCTCTGCCAGGAAGTGTGCTTTCTCCTGTGTTCTACTGTATCGCTTACTAATAATGTCAGTAATATTCTTCCTCTCTTAAATCTCAAGTCATCAAGCTTTAAGCTGATGGTTTAAACATTTTCTTTCTTAAGTACCCTGCAAAACATACTAAATTGTATTCGTATTTGGTAACGTTCTTTAATGTTATGTGCTTAAATTTTAAGCACAAATTAACTCCACACAATCCAATGTCTTTAATCTATTACCTTGGGGCGATTCTTCATCAGCATCACGTAGTATTTATCGTTTCAATAGCAAACAGAACTGCGGGAATGATTTGTGGCCTAACGCAGGACATCAGGATTTGCCATTTGCTGGCTTTCTTTAACTTCATTTTCCTTGAGGATCTCTTAGCCGTGGGAGGTCGTCACTTCTATCTTACCAAGTTCGATGCCGGATGTTGAGTTTTACGTAGTGTTTGATCGCTTTCGACATCCTTCTTCAGAATCCTGGAACCCTTTATCATTTTCCATTACGTCTTTGCTATTTCTCGCCGGCTGACGTTAGATTCTTTATGATTGTTGTACAAGCTCAATTGGCAAACAAAATAAATAATAAAAAATAGCAATTGACAGACATTGTTTCGGTGCAATTAAAGCCTAAATGTATGCAATCGATAACATGCAGCTCCAATGTTGCTTGCTAACGCCTAAATCTATGCAATACACCACCAAATCTAAAATGTTTTCATTTCGGTAACGTTTTCTTCTAAATTACAGTAAGGCCACCGGCTAGAAGCAACCAAACTATGTTTACATTTGCTAATAAATCGCCCACTTTGGGCCGCTTTTATTCGAGTGCAGAAACAAATTTAATGCCGGTGAGAAGAAGACGAAACAAAAAACCGACAGCGTTCGGAGCACTTTACACCGTGCCCGGGTTGACAATGCCGAACGCCCAAAATCAAACTCGGTGCATTGAACGTAATGAATGGGAAGCGGCAAAACGCAGCGTAAAGCGCCAGCCAGCCGAACCACAAACCTGTGGTTCCATTTTCGCGTTTTCGCACAAGGCTCAGTCGTCGACGAAATCGGTGTGTTTGGTGGCTGCAAGAGAAGCAACAACAAAAAAAAACTAATCAATTATGGTGTGTGTGTGTGTGTGTGTGTGCCGGGATGTGGTACAAAAGTGAGGTTTCGCTTTTTCGATTGCAACAGCAACGACAACAATGTAAAGTGGAACGAGTTTGCGCGACGTAGCACGCTCCATTTGCAAGCGCAAGCACCAAACACTCGCGCGACCCTTACACGTACCGAGGTCAATCTCGCATCAAGGGTGGTGGTGGTGGGTGAAGGAAATGGAGGGTGGAGAAAAAAACAATCAAGGACAGATGGTGCGCTACCGGAGATTGTTGGTACCAGATTGCGTTTTTCTTTGCCTGCCTGCCTGCCTGTGTGTGTGTGTGTTTTGTGTTCGAATGTTTTGTTGTTGTACCAGTAGAATCGCTAAATTGCTGCTCACCAGGGGGGATGCTTGGGTTGGGCGAGGCTGGAGCAAGGGGAGGGAGAACAAGGTTGTGGGAATTCAATGGTGTTCCACGCTCGTCTACATTTGTCGGAACAGGGATGTCCTTCTGCGTACTTCGGCAAACCGGGAAGCTTCCAAGTGTCCCTGGGTTGGTGTGAAGATGGGCGCGTACACTTTGCACACGACGAACTGCGCCGGCCGGAACTCAAAACCATGTAATGAGCGGCACGTGTCACGAAACGGCATTTGATTAAATACGTTTACAGCTTTTGATTTTGTCGCTGCCAAACAAAAAAAAAGCGCAAGGAACAACCCGAAAATGGGAAAGGCAAACCGGAAGTTGCAACAGCTTGTTCGCCCACTTGAAGGAAAACAAAGCGGGACTCTACTAATGCTCCCAAGAAAAAAAGGAAGATGCAAAAATAAATAAAATAAAACCAAAATCCTTTAAAAACCTTCGGTTTGCATAAGCTTCAGGCGCACTGCTTCCTGTACTCGGGCGGCTCGAGATGCCGGGGTACGGTGCGTACGATTTTAATTAAGGATCTACTTCCGGTTTGATACACGGCCAGCCCTAACCGACTCACGGGATACAAAAAAAAATCCGGCTGGAAAAGTGGAAACATCTAATTGCTTTAAAAGACTCCCGATGATGCGATAGGTAGGTGCACCGCTTTGCCTACTATTTGTTGCTGTGAAAGGAGGGAACAAGGGGGAAAACGGGAGTGAAGGAGTTGGATGGGACGGAAGCATGGGGTGGTGTTTCATTCGATCAAATTAATAGACGACGATGAGGCCCGCGAACGGCGTACGGGAGAGGCGTGTGTGTTGCCTACCTTGCAGGCGCACGCGTGTCAAGATTCATTCAATTATGAAGTGCCGCTAGTCATAATATATCAAACAGCCGCCAGGCTGACGTACATGTGTGTGTGTGTGTGTGTGTGTGTGGAGGGCAGTGGGAGTGTATGCGTTGCCCCGCAAACTGTACAAAAGCGTGTATTCGCTACACACACACACACACACACACACACACACACACGGAGACGAGGGTTTTACGGCGTAATGGTGATACTTGATATAATTACTGCATGTTTATTTGTTGCTGTAATTGATACATTACAGGATTTTGGGCCCGGTTCGATGGTCGAGTGGCTGACGTGGTGCACGCGTGTGAGCAATGACGGTACGAGCGAACTCTCGGACATTCGCTCACGCATGGCCGTGTTTTGATCTCGCAAAAACTCGCACTCGAACGGGAACAATCGTCCGAAATCCCTTCGAAGAACAAGAGCATAGAGCGGACCAATCAATAGTAGGGACCCGCTTTCTGTACCGCTGGGAACGTACTTCCCGACGCGTCACACTCCACTACCGTACATTGTGCGCAAATAGGTTTAATAAGGCAGCAACCTTTTGTTTGATGCGGTTTGGCGGATGATGTGTCTATCCCTCTGGAGATAGCGAGGTACGAGCGAATCAGCCCCTTGGGAGAATCGGCACCGTTCGCCGTACTCGAGCCTATCGTATGGGTTCTCCGCGGATGCCGCGGAAACAAAGAATTATCACTCAATTTAGATTATCCCCGATACAGCGGGCGGGAAGCCAACAGAATGCCTGCTCACAGTTTGATTGGTACTCGGCCAATAGCTATGGCCCAAAATAATAGAAACTGCCCGGAGAGCTTCCATGCCGGGTGGTGTGGTCAGCAACTGGTGATTGATCGAACCATCAAAGTGGTTTACGGCGCACAACAGCTTCGTTTACCATCTGCCGAAAGGTAATTTGATGCGTGAGTTGAACATACCTAGCGGGCAGTAGTATTCACATTTGCACTTACATTTGCATTTCGCAATTCTTGGTGCGATTATGATATTGGAAGAGTTTCGCAACCTGTTTCGAGGATGTTGCAATAAGACAGCAGCAATTAGTTGGGATATTACACTGCTCCCTAGCTCTAATACTGCAAGATTGACGTGCCCTATTCGTTGGAGAGATAGTTTGGAATCTTTCGGACAGGATTCTGAGACGGAGAATCAACCAGTCGTCCAGATCATGGAAAAAGGTACAAATAGGTCTGGATTTTTCATGCGGAAAAGAATTCCCACCAAAACTGGCTAGCATTATTTAAATGATAAACTATTCTGGACTAGGAAGATGGGCTTACCTGTCTTCTATTGGCACTTGGTACTAGAAAAGACCATCCGAGGCTCGGAGGAGAACACTTCTAGGACTATCTTCAAAAAGTCAATGCAGAGTTCTGACATACGCTGAGGACACAAACTTCTTGCATTTGAAGATCTCCTATGTAGCAGATGTTATGGATTCGCGAGGCTCCAACTCGGTGATTGTACTTTTAGAGTTATCCAAAACATCACCTGCTAGTGCGAATTACTTAGCTGCTAAAGAATCTAGGACTCTAAAAGATATTTTTTAGTCTCACTGCACCCCTGCATCTGCGAAACAAAGAAACAAAGACAAAGCAGGATTGTTGACGAGCTCTATGGGTGGTGACTTCACTGTTGTGCAGCAACTCAGAGTCCTGCGGTAACTTAGCCTCGGTAAAGTCTTCTAAGGTCCTTCACAAGGATGAATCAAGAGGTGTGATAGGCTCAAAGTGTAACTGTGACACAGATACAACCTGAGGGGCCCTTATAGTCTCAATGCACACATAAATCTCTGTCCAAAAATAGGCAAATTTCTCTTATCATCGTTCTAAAGAAAGATGCTCAGAAGTTTTCAGAAGCAAATCAGAGTCCTGAGGTGAGATTCTGATGCATGTCATGTGAATGGTTCCAGACGACTTAGGCACCGTAAAAACTTCTAAGGTCATCCACAAGGACGGAGGAGCTGACGTGTCTGGTCCCACCTGAAATGGAATGTTGGTGCGTCCATTAGAAGGTCGAACGATAACGTGGACATCTGCAACTGTCAATACAACGTAAAAAGCTAAGAACCCACATCTATTTATTCACCTTAATTCATGCTGGCTCAATACTTATAGCCTAATCAAGCATTTGATGTCTTATTTTTGTAGCTTGGTACAAACATCGAGTTCGATATGGATGGGTGTTCGCAAGTAAAGAAGAAATTCAACAGCACCAACATGTCATTTAAATGAAGCCAGGTGTCCTTATTTTAAAAGCTGTCAAATTTGACCGATTATGAACATGGTTTGTAATTACAAGTTTACGCAAACTACAACTCTTTAACATCGATTAATTACTGTCGCATGTCCTATTTTTTAAAGTTCGCCCAACACATCCCATAGCTAGTTGGGTGCTGGCAGGTAAGAAATAAAAACAAACCAACCAATATCGATCAATCAATGGTACACAATATGCCTTCCAACAACGAGCCCATCGATAGATGCCGCACTGCCACCGGTGTAGTGTTTCGGATTAAAAATAAACTATCATCTTCAATTTCTGCCCTCCCAGCAAAACACAGGCAGTCGGTCTTCGCTTCCTGCCCATAATAAGTGCTTGTTAAAAAGTTTTCGTTTTGCTACCTTTTTTTTTTGGGCTCGTTTCCACGGCACACGTTATGGAATGTGGGTTTATGTGTTTTTCTCGCCTCTGTTCCGGTTCTTCAGCAACAAAAAAAGGACCAAAAAGCACACACACACACACAAGAAACATCAATGTTCAATTGCAATACCTCTTGATGCGGATCAAAGTGCAGTCGTTGTTGCGTCTCGTGTTTTGCATCCTTTCGCCCTGTCTGAACGTCACATTACAGCGCATCGCACCAAATCAAATTGCCCGATGGGTGTGAAATTTAGTTTCCTTTCCTTCGCAACAGACGCCTCATTTGTAAACCGAACCAAATCCATGTTTTCCAACCATGCCTGCACAACCGCCGGTACTCCGATCCCATCCGGCATGGCTCCGGGCGTTTTGAGGCCCGAAAAATCCGTGTTGCGTACGGGCGGTTTTCGTCGCCTCGATTTGTCACCTTGTTACCGCTGCTGCCGGGACCGGCTACCGGGGCTTCAGATTTCAGGCATTCCTTCCTAGCGAACACCGGTGTAAAATGGAGCATCGCGAAGGTCCCGCCGAAGATGGCAGAAAGCAAAACTGCAGGAGCCCCGGGATGCAGACAGCAACAGCCAGATCGGTAACAGTACGCCAAATCCTGACAAATCCGTTTTGTGCATTAGGACGCAACGCTTACCAAACCCTCCGGGAAGTTACGTCGAATGAGTAACAAAGTGCAAAAGAATAACAACATCCCAAAGAAAAAAAAAAAAAAAGTTGAGAAGTTTCAGCTTTTATTTGCACATCACTTTTCCCATTGTCATCGACCTTTTCTTCGGTTGCTGGCCCGCGTACGTTTCCTTCTTCTTCGCAAGGTTTTTGACAACTTTGCTTGACGCTAATTGTTGGCGTAATGCTGTGTTTGGTTGTTGCTTGCTTTCTTCGTTGTAACAGCACCCATTGAGTGGAATTTAAAATTAATTCCAAATCTCTCAAAAGTGCCTGCGGCAACACGGGAAACCCGGCTGAGAAGGTACAGTGCTGGATGTTTAGCATTCTTAACTAATTAGCCCTTATTATTGGTTCTCTTTGTGCTTGATTTATTATTTATTGTTTCACTGGTGAGCAGTGTTTGTTGTAGAATATTTGTTTAAAACCTTAATTAACCTTAATTTGTATTTTAAAGATATGTCTTTTTACATTGCTCTATCATTTTGTTATTAATTTTTATAGTATTTTGTTTATAGCCCGACTATATAGTTTTATATAGTTTGTTTTATAGCCCGAAAAGTCCTCTCGAACTCGTTCTAACCTTGCAATAGCTCCAATACTAGAAGGAGACTACATTATTGCGGCATATTCCAGCGACGAGCGGACCAGGGAGACAAAGAGAACCTTGAGGCAACTAATGTCTCAGAACTCGGAAGCCAAACGACGCAACATTCCAAGCATTTTTTTGGCAGTCGACACCACACGACCGACATGGTTGTGGAACGTAAGTCTAGAGTCCAGCAGCACACCAAGATCCTTTACGCATGCATCACCCTCAAGAGGAAGATTACATAGACTATAATTGAAAGACTTTAACTCATTTAATGTTTTCATAATATAAGGTGATCTTATTCTATTATCTGTCAATGTAATATGCTTTATACATCATTATTTAGGCTATATTTTATTTCCCTTTCATGGCTAATTGCTTCGATTTGCTGTTTCGATGTACATTGCCTTTCATAATTCCATTATTCTTTCTTTTCTTGTTATTTAAAATGATTTAATTATATTTATACCCATTTACTGCATTTTTAACATTTTTGTGACGTAAAAGCATAACTTTAATACAACCGTAATAACCTGCATTGAGGAATCTCTAATACTACAAGATCGACTAGTCCCGATTCGTCAAAAAGATGCTTGTTAACTAACCAAGTCTCCAACCAAGGATAACGGATAATTGGAGGATTCCGAAACATCGTAGAAAGTGAAAAGAAGCCAGCGTAGCAGGAATTATAAGGGACAAATCAAACATCAGGTGAAAGTACCATAGTCAAGGCCTTATCCAGAGGGATGAGTTTACCTGTCTTCTCTCTGGCACTAAAGAGAATCATCTGAGACTCGGAGGTGGAAATTTCTGGGAACTATCTTCTTTAAGACAATCCAGAGATCTGATATACACTGATGATATAGACATCATTGGTTTGGAGGATCTTCTTGGTAGCAGAAGCTTTGTCTTCTTCTCTTGCTCTAGAATCTCGGTAAGTCTTGGCCTGCTATTTGTAGCTTTCTATGACTTGGTTTTACCCGTACCTGGATAGTCAGTACGGAATCCGAGCGTAGCAGAAGCTTAGCAAAAGATTGAGCAGGCGGTAACAAACCCCTGCGCTGCTAACTGATCTCCTAGGGTGGTATACAGAGAGGCGATCACACCTCGGAAGTCGTCCAAAACTTCAACTATCTGGGGCCAAATGGTAGGACCGCCAACGACATGGATGTGAAGATACGACAAGTTGAGGTCAAACTGAAGCCTGAGAAAGTTTTTCTACTCAAAATACCTGTCGCTAAGGACGAAGTGCAGACTGTATTTAACAAGGAGACTGTTGCAGTACTCACATACGCCTTGGAGACGCAGACTCTGCCCAGAACTGTTCTAATGATAAAGCCAAACGACGCAACATTCCAAGCATTTTTTTGGCAGTCGACACCACACGACCGACATGGTTGTGGAACGTAAGTCTAGAGTCCAGCAGCACACCAAGATCCTTTACGCATGCATCACCCTCAAGAGGAAGATTACATAGACTATAATTGAAAGACTTTAACTCATTTAATGTTTTCATAATATAAGGTGATCTTATTCTATTATCTGTCAATGTAATATGCTTTATACATCATTATTTAGGCTATATTTTATTTCCCTTTCATGGCTAATTGCTTCGATTTGCTGTTTCGATGTACATTGCCTTTCATAATTCCATTATTCTTTCTTTTCTTGTTATTTAAAATGATTTAATTATATTTACACCCATTTACTGCATTTTTAACATTTTTGTGACGTAAAAACATAACTTTAATACAACCGTAATAACCTGCATTGAGGAGTCTCTAATACTACAAGATCGACTAGTCCCGATTCGTCAAAAAGATGCTTGTTAACTAACCAAGTCTCCAACCAAGGATAACGGATAATTGGAGGATTCCGAAACATCGTAGAAAGTGAAAAGAAGCCAGCGTAGCAGGAATTATAAGGGACAAATCAAACATCAGGTGAAAGTACCATAGTCAAGGCCTTATCCAGAGGGATGAGTTTACCTGTCTTCTCTCTGGCACTAAAGAGAATCATCTGAGACTCGGAGGTGGAAATTTCTGGGAACTATCTTCTTTAAGACAATCCAGAGATCTGATATACACTGATGATATAGACATCATTGGTTTGGAGGATCTTCTTGGTAGCAGAAGCTTTGTCTTCTTCTCTTGCTCTAGAATCTCGGTAAGTCTTGGCCTGCTATTTGTAGCTTTCTATGACTTGGTTTTACCCGTACCTGGATAGTCAGTACGGAATCCGAGCGTAGCAGAAGCTTAGCAAAAGATTGAGCAGGCGGTAACAAACCCCTGCGCTGCTAACTGATCTCCTAGGGTGGTATACAGAGAGGCGATCACACCTCGGAAGTCGTCCAAAACTTCAACTATCTGGGGCCAAATGGTAGGACCGCCAACGACATGGATGTGAAGATACGACAAGTTGAGGTCAAACTGAAGCCTGAGAAAGTTTTTCTACTCAAAATACCTGTCGCTAAGGACGAAGTGCAGACTGTATTTAACAAGGAGACTGTTGCAGTACTCACATACGCCTTGGAGACGCAGACTCTGCCCAGAACTGTTCTAATGATAGTGACTTCGCCATTTTACGGCGAATTTAAGTCGTCTGGCGCTTTGAGCTGATTTTTGGTGATGTCATAAGAATAATACCGGACAACCCAGCCCGTAAAGTCCTTTTACGGGACAGAGGATGTATGGTAGGCCCAAACTAAGATGAGCCTTTGAGTGAACTACGATATTTGATTGATAGACGAACCGAGAATTGTTGGAGTAGGTGGATGTCTCTATTATAGTTCTATTATAGTTTGCGTGTAAGTATTGTATCAATTTCACATTTATTTTTCGAACACAGTTCTAAGTACATTATACCTTAAACCTCACATTAGTTTACATTCATATATTTACTCGTATCCATTTAAATATGTTTCAAAACATTCCCGAACCTTTATTTGTTTATCTCGTGTCAAAATCGCTTCATAAACGAAACAATTATTGTCACACAAATATTTGCAAAACACTTTCGGCCAATCCGTAACACCGGCTGACGATATGATTGCATTACAACTTATAACCACTTAATCGTCATCATATAAACAAACAGACAGAAATAAACAAACAAACGAAAAACCTCACCGAAAACACCAACCACAATTACCTTAACCCTCCTGGTTTTCGTTCAGGGAACTATCCAAACGGAACACATCCCGGACCCTTTAGGCCCACCAAGCAAAACCCCCGAAAAAGTGTCCGACCATCTGTGAGTAGTTTCCTCGCACGCGCACACACACACACCCGGAGCCCCTGCAACCGGCGTAATGGTACCATCATTATGAAACGTAAAAACATCAAAATTAACTTAACATATTTTGATAAATTTGCGGCAGCTTTTGACTTTGCCGCGTAGGGGTTGTGCTCGTCTGTGTAATTCGTTATTTTTCCGCTTCGCACCGTGTGTCCTCGCACACACACACACACACACGCCGATGTAGATAGAGAAATATGTTACAGATTCTAGCTAGGAGAGGTTACGGATGCGGACGGGTCAAATGGTACCCCGGGTCGCCGAGTGTGTATTGATTGCGGCGAAAATGAAGTTAACATAAATTTTCCCTCGCTACATCCCGATCCCGCTGTCCTACCTTCGGTGACTAGCAGCTTGTTATGGCCCGTGCTGCCTGCTAGTACGAAGTGCCCGTAAGCAGTGTTTTACAGCTTTCGGTCCACATCAAGTAGCGCCAAGTTCGCGTAGATAGTCGACGACAGCCCCGCAGCGGTAGATAAAGCGAGATAAAGCGAGAGAGAGAAAGAACGAGAGCGAAAGGGAGAGGTAGAGAGAAAGGATGTCCCATTTCATTATCGAGACGACCAATAAAAGTGAACGGAACGACCGAGATTTAATAGACTCGAAATCCCTCAACGCCCAAAACTCTCCCTCGTATCGATCCGCACACTACGGCCCGCAACCGAACAAAGGGGGGAGGAGAATAAGAAAGCGAACAACAATATCAGCAGCAAAAAATCCGAAACCCCGAAACAGCTTCCGGAGCTCAATTATAGGGTAATCTGTTAATGCACGCATCATAATCTAGTAATCATTCCACCTCCCTAGCAGCGTCGGGCCGGGAATGAAAATCACGCGCTCGGAGGGCGCCGATTGTGAGGGTTGGTGTGGTGATGCGCAATTTCCCTCCCTGCCGATTTTCGGCTCAATTTTCACAGCGATTTTCACTTTTTGCCGCGCGAATACCTTGCCCGAGGAAGAGCG